>BGPR01028481.1:214-19945 GCA_013235015.1 Araneus ventricosus | reverse complement strand
AAACTTCGTTCAGTTACGTATTGCTTTTTAATTTCTATGTTTTATTTGAAATTAGTTAAGTTTTATATTTATTTTTAATTAATTTCTAAGTTTTATAGAAAGTATTTTAATTAATTTTCTAAGTTTTGGTTTTCTTTAATTAATTCTAATGAATGATTGTAAAATATTTAATCATCACATGAAAAAAACTGGATTGAGGTAATGTGTCTTAAGACTCAACGAAAGGTGGTGATTTGGGCTTAATCACATTAATTAATTTTTAAAGTTTTTTATTTTAATTAATTTCAAATTTTAAATTCTTATGTTAATTTTAAGAGTGATTGTAAAATATTTAATTTACTCAAAGAACTGGATTGAGCTGATGGCTGTTCATAAGATGCATCGGGTGGTGGTTTCAACTACCCAAAAATATCTAATTTTAAGCATTATATTCATTTTATATTTTATTCTTTATTTCAAACATCATATGGAAAAACTGGATTGGGTCGAGTGAAGAAATTATTCGATTTGTAAGTACAAAATTATTTTTTACATTTTAACTGCTTTAGTTTATGCTCTGCATGATTGTAGTACCGATCTAAGTCCGTAAAATTTTCCAAAATCTGAAAAATAATTAATTCCTTATCTAATCTAAGGGGAGTTGATCCCGGGTGGAAGTTGGTAGGGAGGGACAGCCAAGTCAGTTGCAGGGGAAGTAGGGAGGAGGAGGAGTGGTCCACCCCAGTGTGCCAAGCCTTAATTTCTAACTACTTCAGCTTGGAAAAAAACTGTTAGCTGAGCTGAGATTGGGTTCTTATTGACGGCTTCGTTTACAATGCCTGGTTGTCAGTAACTGATACATTTATCTGAGCAGTTTCTTTTTAGACTTTAAGCAGTTTCAGGGAAATTCCAAAAAACACAAACGTTTTTACCGCTAGATATTTAAAATCACGACGGCTAGAAGAAATTAATTCGATTCGTAACCATATGAGTGTGAAAGTATCGAGTTAAAAACTTCGCCTAATAACAGGTATTGCAGTAAATGCTGTCAGCTGCAAAGTGAATTGGTAATAGTTAGCAGAGAGAAAGAGATGAGTTTCAAAAATGTTTTACCGTTATGAGAAATGTATGTCGTTTTATTGTGCATGAAAAAATTATATATCTCACCATCAGAACATTCGTTAGACAATGCAAATTTCAGTAAAATGATCAAAGCAAATCAATAAAAATAAATTTCTAGAGCTTATATAGTATTACTTGGTTCAACATGGCAGAGAAAAATTTAGACTAATTAGCATTTTGAATCATCATTTTGCTTATGTTTGCTTATTTTCGTCATCGTTATTTATTCTTATTTCAAATATAAGTTGAACGATATTCTTTAAATTTTGTTTAGACTCTTTTTATGGAGGAAATGTGAGGTTCAGGGGAATGATTTTAATATTCAAAGAATGTTTCTGTTTTTTTATTTATTTATTTTGCAATTTATTTATTTGCAAACTGTTTCTATAAAACAAAAACAAAAATATTTTCCTGGCACCAAAATGCATTAAAAGACTTGTTGTTGTATTAACTGCATATAAATAAGTACAAACAATGAAGAATTGTTAGAATAAATTTGAATAAAGTCTAAATTTCGTCCCCTTGTGTTAGGGCTCGGAAATTTATTTGAAAGTGCAAATCTCTTTGAAATTCTTTTCTGCTTTCAAAACTTTGTACAATTTTAATTTCATTAAGGTTCATATCCTGGGAAACTGATGAGGAAAACTAACGATATTTTATTTTGAAAAAATTAAGTGTTAACAAGAGATTGTTTCGATAGAAAATGGTTTGACTTCATTTTCTTAATCCATTTAAAATATGCATTTACATCTACTGATTCGACATATTTTTGTTTTAAAAAACGTTTAACGTTTAATATAAACTAGATACGAACCAATCATTATCAGAGAGAATCACTTTAATTACGTTTATTATTCCTTTTTTACATTAATCTTTGCTAAATATCATTTAAGAAGAGATTCAAAAGGCCAATTAACTTTTTTTTTTTTTTTGATTTTGTGTGATGTGCTCTCAAAATAAACGTAAATAATCTCGTAAAAAATGACATTGCTAGCATAAATATATATACCTATATTTACCAAATAAATGAAATGCTAAATATCGTCTAATTTATCAGTCCTATTTTCAATCTATTCAAAATATTATTTATTGCCTACAAGATCTTCTTCTCTAATAATTAAAATCATGGAGTCATCTTAGCATTTATTTGTGAGATATAACCGATTTTCTTCTAAAATGTAGTGAAGTCTATGGTATGGTTAAGTAATTTGGGTACAAGTAATATTTGGTGTAAGCGTATTTATCGAAAAGTAATAGCCATACAGTTGCCATATGCTGGATATTAAAGGTAGATGAAGGTACATTTGACACTGCAGGTCTGAGTATTTGGTTTTTTTTCCTCATTTATAATTGATGTAATTTTCATATAACTCACATTAACCGAGGCGAAAGACTTACCAAATCTGATAAGCAGACCTTAACGACTCAAGAAAATTCCAAAGGTTATGACGTCACATTCTAAATCTCCTTTTCTGTGTTGCGTTTCTTGTTTGAAGTGTGTGCGTTTTCGAAGGATTTCGGATGCTAATATTGATAAGTTTCTGGCATTTTATGTTATTTAAGTTATTTTAGTCAATCATTATGCATATCTAAGTACTACTAGCCAAAATTTCATTTGTTTCTTTTAAATTATGTGTACAAATTAGTGTTAAACGATCTCCTTTTAGGCTAAACCAAAGTGTGGTCCGCATTGGAAAACAAGTGGCTCATATCTTTACCGTACTTTTTGAAACAGTAAAATAACATCTAATGCAGTATTTCTTATTTTTTTTTTTTTTTTTCATTATCAAAAGGTAAAACAAAAGAATTCATAAATAATTATTCAGATATATGATAGTGTAAGTAGCATCCAGATAAAATGTATTTGCTTCTTAAGCTATAGATTGTTTTTCCATTCGTTTAACTTATTGTTTCTTTTTTTTGTGCCTTGCCAACCTTTCTTAAAATTTTGTAACTTATGTAACATATACATAATTTTTAATTTTCAAGGGGAATTAATTGCTGACTAAAGAAGAGGATTAATTCATAGGTTTATACCCCCCCCCCCCCCCAAAACAGGACCTGTACTTTACATTGGAAACACTGGTTTAATTATTGGGCAAGGAAAGAAAATGTTGCGTTCTAGTTTATGAACATTACAATAATACAGACAATTATCGTCGTTCACTTTTCGAAGGATGCGAGAAAAAACCAATTGGGTAAAGAGCATTAATACGGTAAATTTTATTCCCTGGTTCAACTGCTGGTTGCATAAACGACTTTTAGCTCAGATTCATTGTTAAAGAAGATCGTATTGAGAGATGACAGTGGCGAGTTGGTAGTATGAGAAAATTTGGAGTTAATAGTAGTGCGTATCCATCAATGTTCTAATCAACCTTCTTACCTTTCTCATGAGCCATTTACTGACAGACAAGAAGGCATCGGAACGGATAACTGCCTTTAAACTGAAGTGAATAAAATTTTGCAGAATGGTGCACGAATGACACCGTTAATTCTTTTTGAAATTTTTCAGAAACGGTAATATAGAAACTTGATGGATGGTTTAACATAAGAATTATGAATAATTTCGTCTTATAAACACAGGCTGAACGATAACCAGTGTCTAAAAATGTGTTGTTTCCATGGTATAAAAACTGTAGAAATTTGGCGATTCTGTGTTGATAAAACCAAAAATCTTACCATTTTTATATTGGGAGAACATAATAAATGTGATCGATGGACAAACTTTGATGGCTTGTTGGGTTGGTTAGCTGCATTTAAACCAAATGATTATCAAAATGAAACGAGAAAATAAGAAAATACAATGCATTTGATAAAAGATTCATTTCTCAACAAGATGATGATGATATTTTATTCTTCCGATTAGCGTAATAATTGAACAATAAAATTAACATTATCATCTAAGAACATTTATTCACAAGAGTTTCTTCTTCTTGCAGCAAAATTTTATTTTTTTGCTATCACACTGCTACATATAGTTCCTTCACTGTGGACAAAATTTCAATTTTGCCTCATCCTGAATACATTAAAAAATTATCAATGCTTTGAAGGGGCCCAAATTTCCAATAATAATCCACATTATGTACCTACAAAAAAAAAGTAAGTATTATCTCCCCATGAAAAACTTATCCACTATTTATAGTGAAATTTATGTAATCCGGGTTTTAAATTATAGGGAGGAAAACCTAGGAGAAGAAAGCAGAAAATGCCAATCAACAAATAAACTATTCAAGCATTCGCTGATAACATCTTTATTTTCAAAATATAAAGGAAATAGTTGCCTTAGTTCCCATGAAGAATCAAACAGCTGATGACCTTTGTGCCAAATGAAGGTCTACAAATATTTAAATGACTGCAAGAACAATGTTTTATGTTTTAATTTCCACAGTAACAATAGAATTAATAGAAATATATTCACCCAGATGTGCCAAAACCTGTAATTGCATCTCATTCTGTACAGCCTGAAAATAAGTTATTATTTTATTTGATACAGTTCATCTGATCAAATCTGTTATTCAAATAATTGGTTTAGAAAACACTAATTACATGTTTTTCCTTCACACTGACAATTCATCACAAAATCTCTTTAGCTAAGCTCCATCAGATATTTATGAAACAGAAAAATCAAATTTGATTAGATACACCAAAATATCCAGAAGTGTTATATCCCTTCTTTTGAAAAACAAATAACTGGCCTTAAATATATTTCATGAAAGCAATAGGTACTGCTTTAGCTCATGAAGCTGGAGAAAGGCAAAAGTACCATGGGAACAAGGAATTTATTGATCAGTTTTTTAAATGGTGGAATATATTGTTAACGTTAAAATTCTGAGAAAGGTAAGAGGTTGAAAAATCCCTTTGGCAATTGGGAGTAAGATCAAATGAGTATGGTAGACAAATTTTTATGATTGGCTTGTTTCCTGGACGTAAATCTTCATTACCATTAGAAAAAGAAAGAACGGATTACCAGGTAAAGTGGTGACTAAAGGAGACACAATTTGCCCTTCAGTTTCTAAAATCATTGATAGATATTGTAAAATCCATATATTCAAAATTTGAATATATATTATTGGGTAAATTTCAAACAGAATGGTCTTAGAGACAAGATTTGGGCAGTATCGACAAAATGTCTGAAATTATAATGTTTATACCTTCAAATATTTGAATCTGAAAAAAGCTAAAATTGTAGATTGGATAAATTTTCATTCAGAAAAAAGGGGAGTTCACAGTAAATCTTTAGAAATTTTTGAGGCAACTTCAGAGCAGTAGGAATTTGAGTAGATGAAGAAGGTGTATGAAGGTTTTCGACACAACTACCGATGTTGAAATCACCCGATACCAGCGTGTTTATATTTCAGGGTATGTTGCTAAGAAAGTTAGTCAAGAAATTAAATTGCGATCTTTGTACATCAAGGTATTTCAACAAAGGTTAGAATATGAAATTGACAGCTTTGTAAATATGTGTCACTTCTAGATCGAGGAGGCAGAAATGGCTACTAAATACACACTAGAAATATTGATGGAAAGTTACCGATTTTCAATACAAATTAATTCATGTAAAATTTGAAAGAGAATTTTTTAAAAGCCAATAACCACAAACGGCTATTTGGAGCATCTACTGAAAAAAATGGAGATTGCTAAATTCTGTTCCTGAAGTTTCATGTGAATGTAAAATAATTTTGTCCCTAATTGCTCGTAATGTATTTTCCATTCAGCAAATATATTTTAAATAATTATAAAATTGACCAACAAGCTAAAAATTTGAAACGAAGTATCAACGTTAGGATATTAATCCTTTTGTAGTTGAAAAGGAAATAGACTACAATGGGGAACCCGCCTTCTCATAGCCCATTTTGAAAAAGGAATTGAATTACATCCTGGAAACAATTTGCCTCCAAGGTGATGACGAAACTGTTTCCTACATTAAACAGAAATTTATGAAAATGAAATTAACAATTTTGTCGGTTTTCTCACACTTTTTTATTAAAACACTACTGAATTATCAAAATTCATGCTTTGAAAAAAATAATACTTGCAATTGAAAATTGTGTCAAAACTTTTAATGAAATGTAAGTTTTTTTTGCATGTGTATTTTTCACGAACTATTTATATTAATTGATCGTCAATATTAAAACTCATTCAGTAATGAGTAACTGCCGGAAATACTTCTGTTGTGTTTCCGCTTGAGATGAACGTTCCCTACATCAACAACACGCAGCTACGAGCTTTAGACTGGGCGTCACGATTCAGGTTCTGGCCTGAAGAGAGGCTGTTTGTTCTTTTTTGCGCGGCCCCGCATTAACAGGGTCAAGTACGTTCTGTCATAGGAATGGGATTTTGGCGAATCACACTGCTCGTTCATGGTCTGGAATTCTAGGTTTAAAGAAGTAAATACAAAGCGTTTATGCTGGAACACCCTCGCACAATGGTACATAATAAGTTTACATCAACAAATGACATTACATAAATATCTTGATTTCAGGTTAAAAGGCTGTCTCTTCTTAACCATTTTGTCTTTCAACAAAATTTGTTCAGAATATTTGAGAGTACTTAAATAGAACAGAAATGGAGACATTTGGTGACTAAAGACAGAAGATAAATCCCTGATAAATATTTCATAACAAAAATTATATAATTTACAGATAATAAAAGGCGCGATTTTTAAGAACCCCAAAAACTAACATAGAAAGCCTGATAATATAGCGATTTCATTCATTTTCATCGGAAAATTCTTACTCTATCAAATAACTTTTAAAACAATTAAATATTATGTTTTTTGATTCTTATTTTAACCCTTTAAATGGCCCTTTTTTCAAGCGATGGTAGAATAAAATAACTTTGGGATTGAGATTAACTTAAGAAAAGAAATATATTTAGCTTATTGGACAGCATTTTTTTTATTAATTTTATTAATTAATATTTAATTACCAAGTCAAGACACTTCGTTGTGGTTTGAGACATACGGTTTTCAAAAATATTTCTTTGCTTTTTAAATATTTCATGCACCTACCGTTATTTAAACCGGTATGCTTCTGTCTTTCGCATCCTTACTTATTACGATTCTTAGCTTTTCTTTCTCCATCCTAAGTACTAGTTTATTTTTGAGATATGTATTGTGAAATAAGCTTTGGATTGTTTTTCAAGAATATATTATTTTTAAGGTCAAGTTTTTCTTCGAAAATGCAACCAGAAGTAGCTTGCTATGGAAAATTCGAAAAAGAAACATTTCGAGCTCATTAATATAAGTGGAGCATTTTGAACTCTAACGACACAAAGATGACATTTTTCTTTCCTTTTTTCAAAAATATTTAGGATAATATGCAAGTATGAATGTTATAAGCATTTTTATTAAGGAACTTTGAAAAATCTATTGATTGAAAATGTCAGCTACAAGAATAGTAAATAGTCAGCATACAAGAAAATTTAATGGTAAATTTATGTTTATCTTCTGAATTTCAATTCTGTTTTTCAGCATTCTGAAGGTGTCTATAACTGAAATAATTGGAACAGGTTTAAGGCATGAGACAAACGAATAATATTGTAACATTCTAAGTAAGCTGAAGTGTGACGCGGTGGTCTAGAGGATACGTCTTCGACTACCAATCAACAGATCGCGAGTTCGAATCCAAGTGATGACTTTTGTATTATTTGGACATTGAAGATGTTTCGTACATTTTATGTTAACTCTCTGAAATATGCAAATTATTCTTATGTAAATTTATGTTCTTGGATATGTTCTATTGGACTATTCATTTCTTAAAATGTATATAAGGAACTGCTGTCAAGCTGACGGCAGTTCAGTTATCTGAACGCTTGCTGTGCTCTAAATAAAAGCCTGTCTCTCTAAATCGTCATCATTTCTAAAATCGTGACAATATGAGTAAACTGGCACAATTATGACATCAAGAACAGATTTCAAGATATGCAATTTGAGATATAGTTATTTCCCCAAAACTTTGCAGAAAAGAAATTTAATGGACCATCTTCAGGATTGGCGATAGAGTTCGCCCGACGGGGAACATGATGTGTTGTACATTGGGAGGGACGAAATGATGGCCCTCTCAAATTTCCTCCATTTCTTTATTAATATTCTTGTTGAAGAGCCCTTTGTATGAACGGGTACAAAAATTCGCTTCCTCGACAGGGGGACACTGGACCCTCCACTGACGCCAGTGGCATATCAAGGTCTGGTGGAACCGGGTGCATAGTTTAAACTTGTCACCCCCATGTGCAACAACATATAAAATGAAATTTATTGAGAAAGCAATTTTTTATTCAATTGGTTAAGTAAGGGAATGTGCTGTACCTTGGCCAGGGTTGAACCTCGGCCAATTGTCGATTTATCTGAACGAGAGAGAACAGAAATTACGTTTCCAGTCCCAAAATGTTTAGTTTAGAGTGGCAACCCTGTCATCTTGCACGTGGTCATCTCGGGTTGAAAGTCTTCAACTGAAGTGACGTTGTAAGTATTCAATTTTTCGGATGCCGGCGCAAGCTTCTGGAGGAGTTAAATTTCCCTCCTGTTTTCCAGAAAAATATTTTTCATTTATTTTTCACCTGTTCTCCTTTTACTTCCATAACTGACACACACATTGAAAGGATTTTTTAGCAATAAGAGTATAAATTATTATATGAGAGTAAATAATATGAGAGAAGGTAATGTACCTCGGCCAAATGCATCGTATTATACCTTGGCCACCTGTAAACAGCATAGAGCAGTGTTGTATCAGCATCAAAAAGTAGGTTTTGGATAAATTTTTGTCGTAAATAAGTACACATAACATTATTCGGTAAGGTTAAGGGCCTGCCATATAAAGAAGTCGCAGTGAAATTCAAAACACAGAAAGAAAACACACTTGCATTGACAGATAAAAATCTTTACGACTTACAAATAATAAAAATTAGGAAATCTTACGACTTTATATCTTTTATATAAAGTCGCAGCTATTGTCATGATTTTTCCTGCACCATTAATTTATTGCCGAGACTAATGTAAATTTCCAGTTTCATTTTATAACTATAACATTTATTAGTTTAGTTTATTCCCTAGTTCGGAGAAATGTTTTTTTTTAAAATTTATATAAAGAATTTCTTTTGTTGCCCTATTAACTCTACTACTAATAAAAAAGAATGCGTTTGTGTCTCTGTGTTTCTCTGTGTGTCTTGGCCTTCTACAGGGGAGACGACTGGATCTAAAGCTGCAAAATTTGGCACAAATATACCTTGGAGGGTGTGAATGTGCGCAGTGAGAGATTGTTTCGTAAACTTAATTATAATTTCATTTGAACAGAAAGGTAGCAAAATTTTTGCGTTTGTTGGCGATAACAATCAAAAATATTATAGCACAAAATAGATTCTTACAACTCCTGAAAATTGAAAAATTATCTTTTAAATTATGTCAATGAAATTAACGTCCGAATTTTTTTCTAATTTTAGCAATTTAAAAAAAAAATATTTTTATGCATAATTCACAACAATGTTTTTGTTTGTTGTAATCAACTCAAACTGTCTTCATTGCTTTTATAACTATTGAATTGTGTGTTTCTTTTCTATTGTTGAAAGATAAGGAATGAAGATTCTTATTTTTTTCATATTCTTGGGTAAAAGCTTAATGAACTTTACTTTATTTTTTATGCATTAATTTTTTTTATAAAGCTATAAATATAAGGCTCTTAAGTATTAGGTAAATCGGGAGGAAAAAATTTTTTTTAAAGGAACCATGAATACTAAATTATGCATCGCGGAGATTCAGCTGAATAAAACAGAACAGTATTCTCTGCCGGCAAGGTGGCCGCCCAAGGCGGCTAGTAGTTACACTGTGATTTTTCTTTTATGACTTTCTTTTTCTTAAAGAATAGAAGTTTTTTCCTAGTTCGTATACTTTTAAAGTCATTAATATATATACCTTCCTTTTGCGCAAACAAATGTTTCTAACTAGTTATCTGCATATTTTTAAGAAAAGCAGCACCCTTCTTCAGTTGTGATATCCCAGCTAAAAAAATCTGTAAAAAATCTGCAGAAAATCTGAAGGTATTTGAAACATAGTTTTCTTCAGATATTCTGCATTTTTTTTCTGCAGAAAATCTGAAGAAAACTATGTTCCAAATACCTTCAGATTTTCTGCAGAAAAAAATATGTTCCAAATACCTGCAGATTTTTCTACAGTCAAGATTTAGTTATTAATTTAATTTATGAATCAACTTACTTATACGATGTGGAATGTGACGAAACTTCAAGCTCTTGTCTGGGATTCGAGCTCGCGATCCTATAAGCAGGTCCGTTTTCAGTGGCAGGCGCCCTAACCACAAGGCCACGTCGGCATACGCGAGAGAGGGATAAATTAATCTATTTAAGTTATAGTGTCACCATGGCTCTCGTGGCGCCATCTAGTGGTGTAAAAATCAACCAAGGTCAGAATACTTGTTTCAAAAGTCGTAGAGATGTGTAACAGATGAGATTAGTAATATTTTTGTTCAATAATTTAGATTCTCAGTTTCAATAAATTCGTTTTCACCTTCTATATTTCTGGGAAGCCTTCTCTCCATCGAAAGGGCGAAGGCTCCACTTTTCCTTTCTTTTTCGAGGAAAATAGCTAGTCAGAAAGACAGTTGGAAAATTAATTAAATTATGGGGTAAATGTTTAAAATGGTAAAACCTCAAATATTTATTTTAAAGATGAATTTAGAATTAATTTTTCAGTGGCATATTTAAAAATTTAGTCCTAAGACATTTTTCCATTGGAATTTTTTGAAATTCTGCTGTAGAATTAAACAATAATAGTAATTACATTCTAATTTTGTTTTATATCCATTTCAAATAGAGCTGCAATATTAGAGAATATGGTGCAAAATATGTATTTAGAGAAATGCAGATATTATGAAATTGCAGTTAAATCTTCAAAAAATCAGCAGATATTGGTCGAGTTTAATGATTTTGTGAAAATATGCTAAATAACTGCAAATTGAATTAAAGGCGAAATGCAAAGTCTTACAAAATCTACAGGATATTTAAAGAAAAAAATAAATATAATTTTTTTTGCAGATTTTATGCAGATTAAATTGAAGAAGAAAATGCAGATTTTTTGTTGTCTTAGAAAATCTGCAGAATATTTAGAGAAAAATATAATAAGAAAATTTTCTTCAGATTTTCTGCAAATTAATTTGAAGAAAAAAATGCAGATTTTTTTTTGTCTTCAAAAAATCTGCAGAATATTTAGAGAAAAATATAAGAAGAAAATTTTCTGCAGATTAATGTGAAGAAAAAATGCAGATTTTTTCTGCCTTCAAAAAATCTGCAGAATATTTAGAGAAAAATATAAGAAGAAAATTTTCTGCAGATTAATTTGAAGAAAAAAATGCAGATTTTTTCTGTCTTCAAAAAATCTGCAGAAATCTTTAAGAAATCTTCAAAAAAAGAAATTTTCTGCAGATTTTTTTTAGATGGGATAGTTCATCTATTATATCCACATAAATATCGTGCAATGATTTTGAAAAGTTTAGAGTTGTACCAAATTCAGGCGTGATAATGTCACATTTTGTTGCATGGGCAAAATTGAAAGTTTTTGTTTTTTTTAATTTTAAATTTCTACGCGATACGATAAGTTGGAAGAAAGACCAAAGGGGATTAAAAATCTGAATTCCTGATGTTTCTAAAGCACACAAAAGTTTCAGTCTTAAACTTGATTTGACCATTTTTTTTTCAAATGGAATAAAAGTGGCCGAGGTACAGTACCTTCCCCTAAAGAGGGCATAATGTTAATTATTCTGTGAACAATTTTTTATGAATAAAAAAATGTAAAATGCCTTTTTATTAATAATCCAGTTTAATATACAATGTAAGAAATATTTTCATAGTGATCGTACCAAGTGCATAACTTTATTATTATTATAATGCAATTTAATGAAAACTTAATTGTTTACAAGTTTCGTTCTCTAGGTTCTAATCCAACAAACAGTACTTTGACATGACGCTTAGGATCGCCTTTTCTAACCTTTTGTTCTGAAAATTTTGAAATTGCGTCATCAAAATCGATACCTTCAGCTACACTATTTTCAATTGACAAAATGGCTGAGCTAGAGAGTCGTGCTTGGTTCACAGTGGATCTGAGAAAATTCTTAATTAGTTTGGGTTTAGAAAAACTCCTCTCACATGATGCAACATAAACACATAATTTAAGAAAATTCTTAATGCTGAAAAGGGATTGGGAACAGAGTGAAAAAGTTCATATTCAACCACAAACTGGAATTTATGTAAGGATACCATCTGCATAAAACTCATTGTAGTTTTCACCCAAATTTTGTACAAACTTGGGAAGTTCTATTTTCGAGGTTTCGATCAGATTTCTTGGCTCTAAGACTGCAAATCGATCAGGTATACCTTCGCAACGTGTATAGATTTCTTGCTGAACTCTAACATTGACAATTCAGTTCTTTGTCGAAAGTCAGCGGCTCGTCTGTAGCCTTCTTTCGGGGCATAATTTTCTTCCTCATGACAGTTCTTCTTTTCACTCCAAGAATGTCTATCTCTTCACTTGCGTCTTTTGCAAATTTGAACGCTTCCTCAACGAGACAATTATTTTTTGTCTTTTAAAAAGGCATTTAGACTTCTCATCTAAATAACAGACTTCTCGAAACTTATTACAAGAATGTGCAAATACTTTTGAAAGTGGTTGACTTCTTTTAAGACATTATTCCATAAACAGAAAAAGCACAAAAACGAGAAATCACACATTGCAGGCAATAGAGTTTGTGCTGCTTCTCTGGTTTCGATCGTTTCTGAAGCATCACCCAGTTCCTTAATGGCGTCGACAATCTACTTAAAGCACTTAAACACAGGCTTAAGAGCTTCGTAGTGAGCACTCCATGTCTTTTCTGAAAGTCGCTTAACTGTAACTTCAACATCTGTCAGAAGGATCGTTCATCTGTGCGTAGAACTTGAGAAGAACACGTACAAACTTTCTAAGGTCCCTAAAAAAGTCACACATAATGGAACTGTTGCAAAAGAATATACTCCAGACAGATTGAGAGGTTAGGTCATATAAACGTCACGTTTTTGAAGCAACAGGAGGGCTATTTTGGGGCGGACCTCGTAATTTTGAACCGCGGTCAGATGACGAGGATGACACCTTCCTCTCCAAACTTCCGAGGCACACCAACAGGAGGACGTTTGGCCACGATGTATGACTTAGCGTGCAACAGGCCCATTCACGGCGGATCGTCAATGGAATCGGGTTTCGAACCTGCGACCCTCTAGTCCCGAGGTCGAGACCTTACCACTAGACCACCACGGCCTGACAGGTTGAGAGAATGGTTTGCACAGGGTACAAACAATGCCTTAGGATTAAGTTGACAAATCTTTGCTTGAACTCCTGAATGCACTCAAGCCATTGTAGAACCATTGTCGCATCGTTGTCCCCGGCATATCATCATATTGCATTTTATGATGCACTTTGCATTACAAAATATCATCTTGTAGCGCAGAACGACTTGAGCGATGATATTTGTGGCAGGCATGAGACATTGAGTGACAGGACCGGTTTATTGTTTACTTGAGCGCAGTTTGAAAAAAACGAGACTGAACACCCCTTCTCACACACAATACTATTAAATCATTACAGAATCGCATCGTTCACCAATTTGCGATTGTTAATGCCCATGTAAATTATTTGACGTTATTTTAAGTAACAAAAGGGTGCATTAATACAAAATTGGCAATTTTTGTCACCCCCTCAGAGCTGGTACACGGTGAGGGCCGCACCTACCACATCCGGCTTCCTACGCCACTGACTGGCGCCACACATGTCCATGTTCCCAAATTATATATTATTAATTAGTAAGTAAGTTGTTATGCGATGAATTTGCTTTGAAATAAATATACTAAGGAAAAATCTAAAATAAGAAACCTAAAATAAATAAAATTTCATGGTTTCCAAATTGCATAACTACCTAAAATTGGTAAACAGCGAAATTGAAACAGAAAAGGCGATTGATCTTTTGAAAACCGTTTGAGTTCTATATGATCAAGTGCACCGATGTCCACTAATTTGTATAATTATCTTCGGAATACCTAATGAAAAAACTATTGCATTTTAAGCACATAATTTAATTATTATGCAATTGTAAGAAAGTCATCTGCTACAAAGATGGGGAAAACGGTTCTCATAAAAATGAAAATCTTATCATTCAAATCCCAATTTTGATTCCAAAAATATGGACCTCGAAAACTAATCCATTTTATATTTCAATATTACATTTGAAAAAAAGAAACTTTAGTGGCAATTATCTTAAGAATCATGAACCGAAAAATAATGCATGTTATAAACAATACTTATGGGTTAATTTCTGTACTAAATCTGAAGATGAATATATTGTTGAGAAAAAATATTTTATTTATTTGTTTCTTTAATAATCACAAATACATTCTTCTTATATAAACAAAATGTTGTCCTGCTAGTATTTAATACTACTCCCGCCATATTTCCCATATTAACTGACATATTTATTTATAAAAATTGTTATAAATATCATTTTCATTTCGAGTGCGATCCATTTTAATTCATAGTTAAAATAAAAATAAATAAGAGTGAATAAATATCCTCAAAAACAAAAGAGATTACCGTTTCGCTTTCCAAAATAAAATTTAAAAAATTGATGACTTATTTGAATATTTGCTTTTTCTTTCACTGCACTCTATCTTAATTTAAGGATTTTTTTTATTATTACACAAACGTGAATAGCGTACGGGGTACTAATAAGATGTTTCACTGTAATTCTTTTCTCCTTTATTAGGCTCTTACGATTTACTTCATATAAAAGAAGATGATGCTTTTTATAAAGAAACTTCTACATACGATTTTCATTTGCAGTAAAAATACTGTCTGAAAAAAAGACTCCAATGTCTACATTTATTTAAAGGGTGAAAAAAACTAGAAATAATATTGTGCCGTAACAATGCAACAAAATATTTACAAAAGCCACGGCGTAAAGTCGCATGAAGCTAAGTATATATAGAAGAGTAAAAGAAAATATTGTCTTCATAATTCTCTTGGTTCTTAAAATTAAGAACCGAGAACGTAAAAAAATGGTTATAATAATTCGCTTTCATAAATCCGTTTAGAAATAAAGTCATAATTTGCCCACATAAAAAATAATGCGATGCTTTATTTTTTATGTGGGCACATAAAAGTAATGCGAAGTATGGAAACCAATCTAGGTTCCTTGAGAGGCTAGAAAAACTTCATTAAAATGTATTGAATATCTTATCCTTATTGAAATTTAATAAAAAAAGAATCTGTTTAATCCTCTTATTTGCCAAATAAGGATATCTGGTACGAATTACAACCAATAACATAATAGAATGGATTAACAAAAATGCAGTGTTCTCGCAGCGACTGCACTGAAAGTTGCCACTCAGAGTATGTGTTGGAAATATTGTTGATATCGAAAACTGGTAAAATATGCAACCTATTGATCACAACTGTCATCATTTCCATTGACGGTTCACCAAATTAGCAAGAATGGTGACAAACCAGAATAAAACCTGAAAATATCATCCTATCGCGCAATATACGTCGCATTATTTTGTTACAAAACTCGTTCTGTGGGTGTATGGTGGAAACAGTCCAACACGCAGATAATGGAGAATGAAGGTTTATTCACAATTATTCAGGAGAACACGAAGCACAGGTAACAGAAACAATATATCGTGTACAGATTAGCAACTCAAACAGACAACAATTCACAAAAAATAAAGGTACAACACTTTCAGATTCAGCAACTCAAACAGTGAGCAAATCACTAATAACGACAGTAACAGCGAGCTGGAAAGCTCACCAGCTTTCCAGCTCGCACTGCAGACGAAACTCCAAAGTCGTTCCTGGAATGCGTTCGCACTCGTTTATATACCCTTGCTCGACTGCTTGTTACGTCACATGGAAATATCTAGCGCATTCTAGTATATCCTCTCCTAATGGAGATATCGAGAAAATGATCGCATATTCGGGAATCTTCGATTTGTCGCCAAGGTTGCCAAATTTGTCGCGAAGATCGCCAAGTTCGTCGACAAGGTCGGGGGGCCAGGCTAGGCCGCTGCCCGTCCCTCCATACTTAACCCTGTAAAACTCCCTTCCCAACTATAAGACTAGCGAGACAGGAAAGCGACATTATAACTTTGGAACAATATGATAGTTCATATTCCAAGGATGAGCAAACATTTTGTTTCACCAATTTTGCTTGTTCGAAATTACTATGCTAATGCATACAATCATACATAATTCCAAAAATTATTATTTTTTAATTTGAGAGGTCTGCAAAGTTGATATTCATCAAAAATTGTAGAATGAATCCTTTGGCTAATTTTTGAGCCAACATGTAGATTCAAGATGATATAAAAGACTTTAAAAAATTAATATAAGTGTAAATAACTTTTTAGATATTATCCTTTTGAGAGAAAATTAATATAGTTCATCCAAAGGGAGAACAAAAGTAAAAAGCATCTATAAGGTATAAATCAATTTTTTCCATACAATTGATTGTATGATTATTGCTGCAACTATTTATAAAACTTCTCACGTTTCCTTTGTGAAGAATTTAATGCGCAACTTTCATCATATTGAACTCACGGACTGCAGCTGAAGAACACGTAATTGATTGTTGCTTGGCGTTTCGCTTATGATCTTTAGGATCTTGAAATGATGAGATAATCTGCCTGCGTATCATCTTATATATTACGCTTGCAACACAAAAGAAATTTTAAATTGAATTATGGCTTTTCAGAACAGTAAACTGTAAACTCATTATTCTATTTTCAAGTGTAAATATCTTCAAGAGAAAGACTAGGAGAATTAATTATCTTTTATATGGCAAGACTGGTAAGAATCGATAGAAGATAATTTGACAAAGGTGTACAAAAAAATTTCAATTAGGAGCAAACTCATTAATATTTTTTTAAATATCCTGTCAAGACAAATTATTTAGAAAACAAATTTTCGAAAGCTTGTTAATTATATGGCTTTATATATTTTAAAATCAAATTGATTGATAAAAAGCCTATTGAACTTAGTATTATTATTTAGAAAATGATTTACTCGTTCAGAGAAAAGAATTTTGGATTTTCTACCATATTAAATTATATTCTTAATATGGCTTATATGGTTAAGTCTGGCTTCAAATGTGCCAAACTTTACAAAAAAGCAGTTCCATTGAATTTAATACGAAATCAAATGCTAATATTTCAGAAACAATGCAAATGATTTTTTAAACTGATCCATTTTTAAATTATAATTGTATTTGATGTCAGTATTCCTTTAAAAAAATTAAATTTCTTCTAAATACTCTTATAAAATAATACACTTTTAATAAATTTAGAACTGAAATTATATTTTAGAAACAAAATATTTCGTAAATTCTTGCCTTAAGCACGTTAGTTGAAACCATCTTAAATAAGATTTTCCATGTGTTTATCTTTTTATAAAAATAGAATATACAAAATTATTGTTTGAATGCCGTGGAAATGTAAATTGTATGTAATGAATTATATTTTAGTTGTCTTTCCTTCACCAGGTATAAAAAATAAATCCGGTCTGCTCCAATAATAACAGTCTGCGTGATTTTTTTCCCGTTAAACACTTCATCTAATAAATTTAAACAAGAAAATTTTGCCTAAAAATGTAAATAAGATTTAAAAGCAGGAAATTTTGTATCTTATCAAATAGGGATTGATATCCTAAATCCTATTACATTCAAGCATTTAAATATATCATGTACACGAATTTAATAGGATCAGGATTATTAATCCCGATTTTAACATTTTCAAAAAATTTATTTTTCGAGACTTCCGACATCAAAGCATCAGGTTAGCTTCTAAATGAGATTAAAATCCTCTTCTATACTAGGTTTCTGCACACAAATTTGATTTCGTATCATTAATTAAAATACAACTAATTTATAAAAACAGTACCTTTTATTGATTTCTTTTATTACTTTCTCCTGTACTAAGTTTTTGCTTAAATTTGATTTCGTATTATAAATTAAATTGTAACCAATTTACAAAAGCAGTACCTTATATTGATTTCTTTTATTACTTTCTGCTGTACTAGGTTTTTGCACAAATTTGATTTCGTATTATATTTTAAAATATAACCAATGTATAAAAACAGTACCTTTTATTGATTTCTTTTATTACTTTCTCTGCAGTCGAAAGTCCCACACACAAAAGTTTGGGTTAAACATTTCTACTAAAATGCTGTAGAAACTTAAATTAGTGTTGAATGTGTTACCTGTAGAAATGCATATTTTAGCGTCTTTGGAAAATAAATGCTAGTGCATTTATTCTTCTTGCTAGTGCATACTCTTCCAAGAAAGGAAATAGTTTTAGATTCAATAAACATCTATTAAAATACTCTGACGAGAGGGTGATTATAAAAAAAACTTTGCCAATGTATAACCCTCTAGCGAGCATGCCTTTCAAAGGAACGGAATAAAATTTTGAGTGCAAGTATTTTTAAAATGTATGCTTTACTACTAATTCTCTGTCATTTGTTGCTTGTTTCGATTTCATCTTTGTCTCTGACTAACACCGCCTTTTGGCGGGGGGTGGGGGTTAAACAATGCCGTTCCAACGCCATTTTATGTTTTTCACTGTGAGGATCACATTTCCGTGAAAAAAAATTAGGTGTTGCTGTTTCGAAATTACGATATTTTCACTGTAACCGTAACTGTGAGAGCTGTACTATTGTTTTTCAAATCATTCTTGACAACATACCGCATAATACCTGCATTAAAACTTTATTCCTTTCCTTCGAACGGTACGCTCGCTAAGGGTCATATATCATAATTTTTATAACCACCTTATACAATTTCATTTTTTAAAAATTCCAAGTATAGAAACATATGAATAAGTTTCGATTATCTTAATTAAATAAAACGAATATGTGAAATTTTCCGAGAAGAGATAAGATAAATCAAAATTATGTTAGATCTCCTTTAAGTGAATTTCATTTTCCAAATGATTTATAATAATTAAATAACGAAGTTGCACATTGCAAATGATTTCCTTCCCATTAGAACACAGTTCAAGATACTTTTACTTTTATTTTATTAGTAAACCCATTCCTGTCTTAAATGTGAAAACTTCACAGATGCGACATAGGGTCGGGGAGAGTAATTGGGAGCAAGGACGAATTGGTAAAGGTGACTTCAGTGCTCATTGATAAGGCCTTAGCGAATGGAAAAGCATGTGCTTTTCCATTCGCTAAGGTTAAAACACTCTAGAGGGAGAGAAAAAACCTTTCTAGCATTCTAGTGATTGATGTACGCTTGCATTTGATTATTTTTAGAATCTCCTTTAAATTAGAATTGATGCTTTCTATTTATGTGAAATATGATTTCAAAACTATCGTCAATTTGATATTCCTTACTTTTTTAGATGGTTCTTTCTATCTAATGCAATTGCGCCGCTTCTAGCAGGTTCTAAACTATTCATCAAACTGTATAATGTCTTACGCCTATGACATGAAATTTTTTTATCAAGAGGAAGGCTATGAATTCGTGATTAGACTAAAGGCTGATATTTCTTTTTAAAAAATGATTTATTTTGAAAGAATTTTTACAATAAATAGTAAAATTTTGCGAG
>BGPR01028480.1:0-19947 GCA_013235015.1 Araneus ventricosus | reverse complement strand
TATATTTTCTGAAGAAAGGAAATTTAATCATTTTAGTTCTGATGAGGAAAAAACTGTTTGGCAAAACTTAAATACTTCCCTTCTAATAAAATTTTTTTTAAATCAATTATCAAGCATGTTAGTGCCATTTAATAATTTTAGAATGAATCTTACATTGGACTAGGAGAAACATCTTTTATTTAAGTTAATATGACTGTTAATTTATTTATTAATATGTTGTAATGTGATTTATTTAAAAATGCATTGAATCTGAGAATTGTTGATTGATACTATTTTCAACAGGGACAATCATTATCAAAACACAGCTAACATTATGAGGCTGTGATTTCTCACTTTAACATGTTAAAAATCTTATTGAAAAAACTCTCCTTCGATCCTATTGAGAATCTGTGGTACGATTTGGATATAAAAGTGAGTAATAATAAATTTCAAACACATCTGATCTCGGAAAGGAATAGCTAAAAATCTGCTAGAAATACGTCACAGAATAATGTGATCAATAACTTTAAGATTACAAGCCGCAATTGAAGCAAAGGATGTGCATAACAAATATTAGTAGCATTTTATAATGCTAAATATATATCCTTAATCTTTATGGTTGGCTTCAACAATTTATCTTTTATTTTACTGGATTTTTAATGTAAATATCCAGCGAAATATGAAACAAATTTCGTATTTATGTCTAAATTCTTCATTCGTAGTTCAATTTGAGTTTATATATCTATGCTGCGAGTAAAATAACATGCCGTGGAAATACTTTTTCCTTGTTTACACTGACGAGAATTATATCGAGCAATCACAAAATAAACATTACGTATTTTTTTGGACAGAAAAGCTCTAACTACATTCACCGCTCTCATATTTCTCAACTAGAGAAACGAAATATCTGTATGCAAAGCAATTTTAGTAATTCTACAATACGCAACACAGATTATAGAATTGACACTTTTCAGAAACAGAACTCTTTAAAATTAGAAATATATATGAATTGATTAAAGCTTACTTAAAAACATTCCGTTGTTTTCTTTCTACCATGTATGAAGTCTCACTTCTCAGTGTTTATAAAAAAAAAAAAAATAGAAACGAATTTTTTATATAGTAAACGAATTTTGAAACGTTTACTTTATAAGCCAAATCATGAACGTAAGTCAAATATACGCCAAGCAATTTGAATGTCCAGAAAGTAGAAACTCTTCGGCGATAATCCGTTCACTTCCCGGAACGAGCCCTCAGATCCGGATTCAAAATGCAATGGACGAGTTTTCTGGTTTGTTTACTTATATTAAAACCTTGACTTTATCTGCTCGTATGTTGAACTTCCGCTTTGAAGATCCATTGACTTAGCATTACACCGGAGATACGTATTACAGGCTGGTAAACAAACCAGAAAACTCATCTATAGGATTAATGCCCAAAGTTATAATTTATTACAATTATGGATAATTGTATTATTAGTATATTAATTGATTTTATAATTATTATTATAGTTATAATAATCCATGCTTTTTAGTGTACTTTTTTTCTTTTCTTAATATCACCCAGAAAAATTTATAGGAATTTTTAAACTGTTTTCCATTTATTGTTAAGCTTATATACGAAAAATTCTCCATTGTTTAAAAAAACTATCCACTCAATTTTTAAAAAAAAAAAATCTTAATTTTATTTTATCAAGATTTAAATACTGATTCGGATTAAGCCCTGTTTCACCTCGGCGGATACGTCCATAGCCAAAACACACGAATATGGAGCGTAGAAAATCCGCATGTATTTCAGGAGAAACCACTACATGCATGAAAATTATTGTATGATGTGTTATGTGAAGACAAAGGATCATGGGATTATTGTGTTTTAAGCATCCAGTGAGTGGAATTGTGTACAATCAATATCATCCAGCAATTTATTGGACTTTAAGAAAATGAACACTTTTACTGGTTTAAGAAGGATGGAGCAACTTCTGAACCCAGTTAGCTCTCTGATCTCTTTAAAGCGATTGGCAACAAAAACAGACCAGTCTCTATATTCTTTAATCCACCACAAAGAAACAGTGGAATCCGACCAGAGTGTGACTTTAATACCTGATGCATCGATCGCCTTGATAACAGAATTAACTGTAAGATATTTACAATAGATGGCGTTGGTGCGAATGCCTGCGCACGAAAAACCAACCCAAACCGGAGCTGACTCGGATTTTCAAAAAAGAATGTTGTTGTTGCTGTATGTCCTCTGTTTCTGTGTTTAATTGTGTTCGTCCATTAAATTGATGTCTGAACTGAATGATGTCATCTTTATCATCCCGCATACATACCAAAAATCTAATATTAACAAATCTTGCTCCGATGCAACAAGCCATCAATTACAACCTTGGAATGTTCAAAGATTTTAAAGGAGCCAATTTGTTCTTATTGCGAATGAGTCTCACTTTACTTTCACCTTCTACCTCAGATCTAACAAAGACACAAGCAACATATGCCCCTTTTCATGCATCTACAAACACGTACAATTCAAATGTTTCATTAAAGTTCATAAAACGTGGCAAAGCTACATCTTTCAATAAATACATTTCATTTAACCGTTTAGAAAACTTATCAACAAGAGTAAAAGACAATTCCTCCTTCCAAGAAAAATGAGATTTCCACAAATCTTGTAATATGAGCTTGGGGAGCAATGTAGAAGGAATCAAAATACCAAGACGATCATAGAATTTTTCTACAGTAGACAAAATAAATCTCTTAGTTATTTTAGTTCCACATGATAAAATTTCAATATCAATTTTACACTTCAATGTATCCTCATCAGTGGCGGCTCCTTTATTTGTGCACATGAGCACGTGAACCCCCAGAGAAAAACGAAGAAATAAATTTATTAACAAATTAAATAAAATAATATTAAATATACTTCCAGATTTTTGCCAATTTCCAGGAATAGTTTCCCCCATTTTAAATACGCTAATACGTGGCTAACGTACTGTATTGTAGGTTACTACAGCACAGCGCACTTGGTCTTACCTCGATCGCACGCGCGAGCAAAGAAATGCACTTGAAAACCAGTTTATAGAGACAGAAGCGGACCGAGGAGCAGGAGAGGAAAGGCACCGCCGATTCATTCTATTCGCACATCTTCAGTGTGCGGGAGCTCGCCGGAGTTCGCATTGTTTGCAGTTATCTCGTTCGAATTCTCCCTTGGTTTGCTATATTCGGTTAGTTAATTCGCTTATTATTATTATTATTTTTCGATATAATTTTTTAAGAACTAGTGTAAACAGTTAAAATGCCACTTTGTAAAATCAGTGTTTTAGAACTAAAGCAATTACATTTTTCAACATTGTGTTTGGAAAGAAAGATTAAATTGAAATTACTCAGGCCAACACCTTTGATAAACCTTATCCAGGTGACGAAATGTAAGACTGGAGATTTCAAAATAGAATTCAAACCCGATTTATACGAGAAATGTTCATAGCTTTGTGGATGCGAATCAACTAACAGACTGTTTTGTTTTCCATGCCTCCTGTTTGCAAAACAGAATGGTGATTTAAGTTGGATGAGTTACGGTGTTGCTAATTTATTACATCTAATTCAGGAAATAAAAAAGTATGAATTCTCACAATCACATTTAAACTCGATCTTAGAATTTAATTTGCTAGGAAAGGTGGATATTCGCCAACAACTCGACAGTGCATTCCGTTCAAATGTTAAAAGACATAATGAGAAAGTTACCAAAAATCGTTATGTTCTAACAAAATTCATTGATTGTGTTCTGTTTTGCGGTGCATTTGAGCTTGTACTTCGAGGACATGATGAACGCGAGGATTCATTAAATACGGGAGTTTTCAGAGGCCTATCAACTTCTCAGCAGAACTTGATTCGTCTCTTAAAGACCATGTCACTAGTGCCACTGTTTTTAAAGGAACGTCAAAAGAAATTCAAAATGATTTATTAGATTGCATGCTCTCTGTTTGTCAGAACCACATAAAAAATGAGATCTCAAAGGCAAGTTTTGTTTCAGTAATAGCAGATGAAACTACTGATGTGTCATCCATTTTCCAAATGGTTGTCGTTTTTCGATACGCTTTAAGAGCGGACAACCGGTTGAGAGATTCTGGAAATTCACGAATCCACCTGGGCATGATGCAAAATCTATAGCTGAATGTATCCAAGCAAGTTTGGAAAAAGTAGTAGCCAAACCCGAGAAATTAATATCGCAGAGCTACGGCTGTACAAACGTGATGAGTGGTCAACACGCTGGTGTTCATTCAACGTGCCTACAAGAATACACAATATGTGGATTGCTACGCACATCAGCTCAATTTGATTATTGGGCAAGCAACCAGTAAGAATCAGCAAGTTCGAGTATTTTTTCCAACCTGAGAGATATTACTTACTTTTTCAATATATTTCCACAGAGAATTGCTATTCTAGATGAAACTGTTAGAAAAAGGATACCTCATGGTTCAGCTACTAGATGTAATTTTAAGAGTCGAACCATCAGTACAGTGTATGAGCAGTTGATTGAATGCATGGGAAAAATAGAGTTAACATCTAAACAAGCTGTAGCAATAAATCAAGCAGGAGATATTCACCGTATGTTAGAAGACTCGAAATTTGTGTTTTGGCTTACAGTGTTTCACAATATTATGCCACATGTTGATGTGTTGTACAATCAGCTTCAGAAAACTCGAACTGATGCAGCACTCATTAGAAAGCAAGTAAACGTTTTGCAACAGTTATTAGAGAAAGAAAGGAAGAAAATGGACACAGTGACAAAGGAGATATAGGCATCATATGAAACTTCAAGAAAAAGAAAGAGAGAAAATATTCATATAAATAGAACTGTAGCAGCTAAAGAGATATGTGATCTTATCGCGATTCAAGTAAAAGAGAGATTTTGTTTTTATTTCTCACTACTCTGCTGTTTCTCTCCTAGAAGCTCCAAAATTCCAGGAGTGCGAGAAAAAGTTTCCAACTCAGATTCTTGACCAAACAACTGATATTTATTCCTTATTACTGAAGGGTCGTCTGAAAACTAAACTAGGAGTAATTTGCAGAAGATCAGAGTTCAAAATATAACTGGTGCTATTAGTCTTCTACAATTTATTATAGAAAACAATTTACAGACTACGTTTTCTGATACCTACAAACTATTGCTAATTATTGTTACCATTCCAATGACCACTGCTGAAGCTGAGAGATGCTTATCAACGCTGAAACGAGTTAAGACATTTTTAAGAAGTTCTGTAAGCGAGGACAGACTAAGCGCTCTAGCTATGCTCTCAATTGAAAAAGGAATGATAAATGACATACCTAAATTCAATGAAAACTTTATTGATTTGTTTGCCTCAAAAAAAAGACATGAGTGGTTGATTACAAAAAGTGGCGTACTTGACTATTTTGTAATCAAAGTTCAAAGATATATTGTAAAGGGAATATTATGGTTTTTTATTACATTCCATTGAAGAAATAAAAATGTTACAATTTGTTACCTAATTTTATAAAGCGTTATGTTATTTTTAGTTACATTAATTTTCCTTTAACTTGTGAAAACACACCAAATGTACTTTAACTTATAGGTACATAATATCTGCAGAATTTAATTTTCGAAATCTCTGTTTTGAACCTCATTTAAATAGCCACAGTATACATGATCCTCATCCAAAATTCCAAATTATTCCCAATATGATACTTTGTACTGTCACATTCTACATTTCTCTTCCAACCCCTCAAATTAAAACAACCTTTGAACATTATAAAGTTTTGCTTTCTCAATAAAATTCTCAGCCTCTGCAACATTATGTACTCCAGTTAAGTAATTATCAAGTAAGAAAAAATTTAGTTCTATAAACATCACTTAAAATTCTGTACAATTGTCAAGAAGATGTGTATAATTGTAGCATTCAATACAGAAGGACTCGAAGAAACGCAAATACAATTCTACAATGTCTGTAAATCAATTCTACATCATTACAAGGATAAAAAAAATCTCAGAACGTCTCTATCCTTGGTGCAGCAGACCTTGTCAAGAATGTTTCTATATCGCACCCAATACCGATTGGATACATTCTAAATCGTCAAGAATATCGGAAGTATTAATTCTATTGAATTAATTCCTTAAATAAAGATCTTTCAAAGAAAGATTTCCCTCTCAGAGGCAGAAATCGAAAACCGGACGTATTTTTTTGTGGTTTGGCTATCTAATTCAATCACTGGCTGTGTGATAAATAATGGCATTCAGCTTCTATTCAATTCAATCTAACCTTTGTTCAATAATGTTCGGTACAATCACAAAATACTTTCTGAAACAATCCTATTTCTCTGGTAATCATTCTTTCATGTCTTTCAGACAGAATTTTTTTATTACTGGGTAAATTCTTAGAATCATATTTCTATGGGAAGTTCTAATTCATATCTTCCATCGGGAAGAATTTTGAAACTTTTGTCATTAAATCATCTAAATCAAGATCGCCCTTTTTCTTTTTCCAGTTTCAGGTTGGGTTTTGATGTCCTAAAAGTTGCAGAATTTATTTATCGGTACGTTTATGGGGCGTGATAATGTCATTAAATATTATCTTTTATACATGAGCCCTTTCCACGCATACAGTCCAGCAAATTTGTTCCCGGCTGTTAAACCAGGACTCCGATTTAAAGTATTTCTTGTCAATAATTTCCCTAAGACATCGCTCCCGATCGAAAAGATTATTTCCGTTCATCTCGAAGATAAATTAAGCGTCGATTTTTGTTTAAATTCATTCAAGAATCTCTTTATTCTATCCTAGAATACATAAATCATTTTTTTCGAAGAAACCAAAACTATACAGAAAAAGTTATATTTCAATTACTGACCTCATTTGTACATATGTTATATTATTTTCAAATACTATATAACTGGTTACCTTTTATTTATATTTTTCTAATATATGGTGTAATTTTCTAATATGTCTTTACAAAAAACTTTGATTTTCTAATTTCATTCATATTTAAGGAATTCAAGTTGAATGCAACACATTTCTGAAATCTAGCAAATTTTTTTTAAAATTTGTAATGTGTAAATTCTATCAGTTCAAAAATGTTTTATATGTTTATTTCATGGGCAGTCCGGTGCAAGGAGACAGCGCCCCTCACTTACAAAAGTAAAGGGGCCTTGCCCCACTCCAAAGTTCAAGGTAACGATCCATCCAATGGATCTATGAGGGCGTTTATCGCTTTGCTGAATAATATCGAAAGTTTCCCATTCATTTTTTTGTCTGCTTCTGATCCAGAGTTTTGGAAGCTACGAACTTACGCTTTTCAAAAGCTTTGCAATCAAAAATCGCTAATTTTTTAACGGTTAAGAACTGGTTAATACAACAAAGAGATGTTTGCATGAATTCTGAAGTGAAGATTTTTTTTAAAGTTTGGATATATGTTGAGGATATTTGTGAAACAAAATCGTTTACTTCTCCAAAACTTCCCACAACGCTCTAGAAAGGTGTCTTCAGCAAGAGCGGCGGTTCCTTCAGCATGTCACAAGGAGTCATTTTAGTCGTTCATCAAACGTAAATTGCTTTTTTCAGTTATAGATGCTGCTTTAAACACAATAGACGAAAGTTTAAAGGGAGTGGGTTAGATATTTTTCCAATCTCTAAAAGATCTAGCATTTTTCAATCCATCAAAGATTATAAAATTGCTCAGTGAAAAAAGTCTCTGAAACATATGATCTTGATATGGAAAAATAAAGGGGAGAAGAGATCTAAATTTTTCAGAAAATGTGCAAAAAATACATCGACTCTTTGCCAGAAATATCACGGAGATAACATAGAACTTGAAAGAAAAGATGAAATTTTCTTGTTGAAAAGACATGATATACATATATTATATATTTCAAAATTGACAAAACTAATCAATTCTTCATGGCATTACCTGTCTCAAATGCATCATGTGCAGAAGTTTTTTCATGCTTAAGATCTTTAAAATCACACCTTAGTATATAGTATAAGGTATATACCTTAGAAAATATAAAGAGGCTTTCTGCGCTTGCTGATCGAAAATACTGGCGATAAACTTGACTTTACTAAGGTAATAATAGAACAATTTGAGAAGAACCAAAATAACAGGCTATCTTTCTTCTAATTTATACGGATGTATGTTGTATAACATATCAAATAAAAAAAAATTATAGCTGACCTGTTTTTCTTTGTGGGTGGGAGTACGCCGTTTGTGACAGCATCATTGATCGATTCACGAGTTTTAAAGAAAGAAGAATTGACTTAAAAGGTAAGCATATTTTTCTCATATTTATTATTTCATGAAATTGAAATGGAGGGATCTGCGGTGGACATCCAGTTCCGATTTTGAGGCCGTATCCGGTACGAGAAAAGTCATTTAATCAATAATGACGTTAAAATCCAATAATGTAGTCCATTTACAAAGAAAAAAAAAACAGCTGAGGGCGCCCCACCCACACACTCAATTTCTTTGACCCCCACTTTTTTTGTTGCACCAGCCGCCTATGGTTTGTTAATTTATTTGCGCTTTTAAACTTTTTCTCCCCGGCATAAAGTTTCTAAAAAAGAAAATGAGGATCGCATTCAAAGAAAAAAAAGCGGGGGGGGGGGCAGTTTCGTATTTTCGGGCGCCATTTATGATGGTACACCACTGTCACGTCATGGCCTGGAGCATTGAATATGAGATTCAACAATGGTGCCGTGGAAAGAGTGATTTTAAATATGGTAAAATGCATGGTATGGTAAACGCATTCATGTTTGTATTCGAAAGGATCTCATTTCAATATCTTTTGTGAAAACGTTAATTCTTCTTTCGTTTTGATTTTCAGAATAGTCAATTAAAATTTGAAGTATATATTTGTTTGAATTAAGGATGGCGGTTTTCCAAAAGGACCGGTTTTGAGTTAAACCACTTCACCTTCAGTTTCCAACGGCGGTTTAAACCACTCAAAAATAACCGGTTTTTGAAAAAAACCGGTTTTTCGTTTTTTTTTTTTTTTAAGCAACGCTTCTGGACAGAATTTTTTATTAATAATATACAGAGGTAAGTATTAAAACAATAATTAATTAGTGTAATAAGTAATGATTATAAATAAGTAAATTAATACAATATGTAATAATAATAAATAGTATTACGTAAGAAAATCATATAGACAAAATTTTTATTAACATTGTTTTCATGAAATTGATTCATTGTCAATATTTATCATTATTCTGCTCATAAAGACTTCTTTCAACAATGAGTTCATCCATTGAGTCGACGCATAGGCTTGGGTTGATACACGTTTTTGCCGTATCAGATACATGTGGATACTGATACTCGTTTGTACCCGATACATTTACTCGATGATGCTTTTTTTTGTATCTGATGCAGCCGGTAACCGATCCATTGCTAGTGGAACTTCGGCAATCAATTTGCAGATACAGGTCTTTCAGATTTACGATGACTCTTCGGAAGAAGCATTTCTGATGATACCCAGATGGCTTCTGTTTGACAGCTATTAGACGGATGTGGGGAAGGGGAGGAAAGGATTTATTAATAAAGCTGTTTCGCTCAAAAGCTCGCTCCGAGCCGCGTCCTTTTATTTTATTCGATCAATGTAATTTCTTTATTTCAGATGTTAGCAACGATTAGTGTTAGAGATGGCGGTTATTTCAAAACACCCATTTTTGGTTATTTCAATTCCTAATTAACCTGGACCAATATTTAGGATTGAGATTTTTTTAAAGCTCTTTCGGTGATTTCCACTAAAGGGGATAACGAAGCTTCCTGTAATATACACGCCTCCCAAAATTTCCTTAGTGGTCTCATCGAAGGGATTTAAATATCCGATATTTCAGACACCTATTAAATGACTGCACCAGGAATAATTCTTTGTGCATTTTTAATGGTGGAATAGGCTGGGACTTCAGCAATTTAATGAAAATGACATTTATACTCAAATAACCTGTGGTAGGTTACAGAACTCGGGACGTTATAGGTCAATCAACTCAAATAAACTTCAGCGTGTAGGAGGTGTGTATTATTTGTACCGATTGAACTAAAAGTATTACATTTCAACGATCACCATAAAAACGAAACCTTGCGTATGACCTTTACTATTTAATACAGTGTTGCTAATATATTATTTAACTACATTAAATAAATTTATTTTAATTGTAAAAATACTAATTCAGATTTTTTCTAAAAACCACCGCCCACTGATTAGTAGTGACCTGAATTCTTTAATTTACCCCAATACCAAAACTAATTTGGCCGTTTTTTTAATCCGGGATTTGAGGGTTTAAAAAAAATCGGGTTATAAGCAGGACAAAAATTACCGAAAAAATGGCTAATCGCAGAAAAAAAAAGCGATTTTCGGTTTTAACCGGTAGGTTTTTCCCATCCCTAATCAACCCCTCCTAATTACAATATTTAGAAGGGGTTGCTCTAGTTTTTGTGTTTTAGTGTATTTTTTGGGAGGGGTTAAAAAGTAGAAACAAGAAAGAAATCCGTTCTGGGAAACTTTTTCACTTTAAACGTTCGTCTTACAGTGTGTAGTATTTGCCTTGATAATTTCATTTACAAGTCAGAATAGTTTAATTATATTAACGTTCCGTTTTGAAGCAACACGAGGTCTATATTGGTACGGACATCGTAATTTTGAACCTCAGTCAGATGACGAGGACGACACCTGAGCTGGCATCCCTTCTTCAGGCTTCCGTACCACACCAACGGGATGACGTTTGGCCCCTAGTGTGATTTTACGTGCAAAAGGCCCAATACACGACGGTTCTTCAGTGGAATCGGGATTCGAACCTGGAACCTTCCGGCCCTTAAGTCGAGACCTTACCAACTAGGCCATCGCTGCCTTTGCACAAGCCATCAGAAACCAACTTAAAAAAATAATATTTGCAAAGAAAGCATCTAACTGTTTTACAATGCCCACCTGGACATCTATTCATATGCCATACGCCCTATGGCTAATGAGTTTCCATCTGTTGCAATTTGCAATGACGACGATCCTCTGATAAAGTAATATATATCAATGTCATGAAAATCAATCAATGTTGAAATTAAATGGAAAGACTGTTATATATATAAATATATAGTTTTTTTAAACAATAAATATTTATTTTTTTCTCTCTCTACTTTTTCGTAGTTGTACCCATATGTTCTCAAAGTTATTGTTTTGTTAATAAACCTACTTTCTTAATATAAAAGAAATTTCGTGTTTTTTATTTCAAATTGGGCGAATTAAAACTCTATATACTAATAGATATTAGCTTTAAAGACTAGCATTTCTATACGTACCCAAACTGCTTGTTATCTATAGCTTTGGTGGTTAATTTTGTGCTTTATTTTTTAAAACGTTATTAAAAAAAAGGACTTTCATAAAGCATAAAATTATGATAACAAGAGTGTAACTTTCATCACTTTAGTTTTTAAGTATTTTATCGTATATTTAAATTTAAAGAATATAAAAATTTTTTCTTTAAGTAGATTTTTTTAAATCGTTATATTCTGAAAATATTCATGTTTAAAGTTTAATTTTTATGTTCAATTCATTTTGCTAACAACAATTCTGTTTGAGTTACTTATTTGCTTCAAATAAAAAAATGTTCAAAGCAAAATATATTTGTTTATTCGTAGAAAGTCCCATCAATCTGGTATACTTTAAAAACATCGCAAGGAAAGGCAAAAATCTAAAGCAAGCCTAATAGCGTCGTCGCCAACTCAGAAATAATAGATCTGGGTGACACTGCTTAGAAATCCTCGCCTTTTAATCCACTCAGCCTATAAGAACAAATATTTTCCTTTCCTCTCCCCCACCCGCCCGTCTAGCAATTCAAAACCAAGGCCATCTGCACGCATCATCATTAGCTCTACCGAAAACGCGAAGGATTCACAACGAGAAACAGATTCAAGCTGATATTTTTTTATCAAGTTCATACAGTACTGGACCGAAAACGAACAAGGTCGTTATCAATCGAGTACGAGAAGTGATACCGAGTACCTGGTACTTTTGGTCTGTATCATTTTCGCGTACCTGATACTTTCGCGTACCTGATACAAAATATCAAGTTGATACAGTATCACCCAACCCTAGTCGACACCTCTCATCGGAACCAACATCAATCAACTCAGATACTAATCTTTCGGAAGCCACAGAACTTCCGACTAAAAATAAATACTTTTGGCTACAAAAAACAGACGCCGTTTGCGAAAAAAAATTTGTATTAGTATATTTTTTGAATGAAATCAATCCATTGGCCAATATTTATCTGTTCATTAAGACTTTCAGTAATCCGCCAACCAACAGACGCCTCGAGGAGCGGTTTTCGGTGATCGGCCTAACATGATGAAATTCAAAGATTTATGACTTAGTAAATTTTAGTCTAGTCGAACCTAAAATCGAGTCTATCTTCCGACCCGGTTTTTGGATTTTAAAAAACCCCGGTTTAAACCGAGGCAAAAAAAAAAAACCCTGTTAACCGAAACAAAGAAAAATCGGTTTTTGGTTTAAACCGGTTCGGTTTTCCCATCCCTAGTGTGAATCTTGTATGAATTTTTTTAAATAAGATTTTTTTAGATGGATTGCCTGTATTTTTTCATTAAACGGTATTACTCAATGAAATAGTACCTACAGGGTGCTATTTAGATGGGTGATGTGAAGTCCATATGATATAAATAAAATATGATGCAGCTAAAATTAAGAAAAAAATTCTCTTGCTAATACAGATACAAAATTTTTTCAAAAAAGTGAGTAGATATTGTATGTTATCGGATTTCGAAACCCTCCGCGCCTTTGTTCACGTGCCAGACGGAGTTGATTTCACCAAAATAGGGGGGGGGAAAGTGAACGGTGAAAGGGGAGATGTTTACATTTTACCATTCTACTTAGTGTGACCTAACTCCGGAAATGTGCTCGTCTTATAAATTGTCTGTGTCTCTTTTCCGGAGTAAAATCATGCAAAAGTGCCTAACGGATTAGTTAGGCACTTTTAACTAAGTCACGGGATTTTGAAAAGATCAGTACATGTATATGAGCACTACACATTACGCATTCAAAATCATTTAAAAATAATTTTATGTATATTTATAAGAATAAAAATTATACAGATAACTTATCAATGAAATGTAAAATGACCACCTTTAACAAATATTTCAGTACACCAATAAGAACAGCACAAAACAACAATTTTTAGTGAAAAGTGACAGCTCGACAAGCAGGCAAGTAAGGCTTACTTAATAGGAATAACATTACGGCCAATTGACTTGAATTTGTGTTACGGGATTTGAAGCAACAAAGGCTATTATGCCCTACTTCCAATTAGGTGCAGTGCTGATCGTTCCAAAAAGACCTGACCAGGTAGCACCATAGCAAAGGTTAAAACAGTCCTTGACAGTATTAAATCAATCCTAGCAGTAAATCAAAGGACGCCGAAATGGAGAAAAAACGATGAATCCGAAACACTTGTTCCAAATGGATGCAGTATTACGGCCGATGTTTCCAGTGATATTGGCAAAGGCGTTTCTGCCAACGTTCGCGTGCCTCAGTGTTGGAACACTCCTACAACCCTATTGGCTCTCTCTATCTTACTCTATGAGTACAGTATGCCTATATGCGGCCCGGTTAAAACTTTTCTGATTCTGCGCATGAGTCAACTTACTGGCAGTTGATACACGTGTAAACCCACCTTAACCCTTTCGCGTTCATTGGTTTCGCAGTGAAACCGCACACTGAGCATTTTTTTTTTTACTGCACATGGGCAAAACGTAGCGTAATTTTTCTTTCATAACTTAAGAGCCATATATATAGGGCAACTTATAAAAAAAATGCCAGTTCAATACCGTCGGTATTCACAAAGATATCGGCATTGCAGGAGTTAAATTGCTTTTGATCTTGAAGAGAAACATAATGATGAGGGTTCCTGCACAAATTGATATTTTTTAAAATTGAATTTTCGAAAGTTATATTGAATTTTATAAATGTTGAATATCCTGCATACTAACGTATACTTATAAATTTAATACAGAATTTAAATTGCATTCCGATGATAACTTATTCGGAGGAAAAATAGCCCGTTACCGTTCATTTGTTTTACTGTGAAACCACAAATTTCTTTAAAATAAAAAATGCTAAATTTTATTTTCTTTACATATTTATTGTCAGCTACATGTCTAATACTCATTTTTGACATAAACTTAGTAATTTTAAAAACGAAACATGCAGTGAACTTGAAAAGGTTAAGGGGTAAAGCTGGGCATTCGCGAGAAGTCAAGGTTATTCCATTTGGCCCAAAGAGCGATTTTTTTCGCATTCATTCAAGTCGATAGATTAGGCAGGTCATTCACACAAGCTCGAAAGATTGTTTTTCTCACCCATTTGAGGCGAGGGGGGCAATCGCTCCTTTTCTTTTTGTGGGAAAACTAAATTTTTATTTTATTTTAGTGGCCCACAACTAGGAATTATAAAAGAAGCGAAAGTTGAAAGTTAAACCGGCAAAGAATACCTGGAAAGTTAAATAAGTGATCACTGGGGCTTGATTTTCAATTAACCCCCTGACATTTACGAAAATCTGAAGCCGGATGTCTTAAAATGCATAAAAATGAAGAGAGCCATTGGAATTGCTATCAATGCTACCTGCCCCTCCCCACCTCGCATTAAGACTACTCCGAACGTCTTAAGACCATAGGTCAGATGGGTGGAAAGAAAGACTTTGTTCAATCATTATATGATTGATCACCTCGATATCTGTCAAAGAGAAAACAGCACTTTTGAAATTATCTAGGTTTTTTCCAGATGTCTAAGTAGTCATCAATGGAATAGAGTACATTTACACTTGCTTTGAACACATTGTAATCAAACTAAGCTCCATAGTGAGCGTCTTTTCCATTCTGAAATCATTTGGAAGGTTCTAGAGGAGCCATAAATTACAAGATAGATGATATTGTACTCCGTTGGCTAATAACCTGCGAGGGGGACCCTTGTAGTGAAACCACACGTTATTTGGTCACCTACGCTGATACTAATGTATTTTTTCATGGGAACAAGAATTATTCATCGTACCTTCGAGTAGCTCTTTACTACACTCTGGTCTGGCCAGGTCAATATTCACTTTAGCGTTTAGAGTTCGCATCTCTATATTTCATGATTTCGAAGACTAAACTTAGGACTTTGAGATGCTTATTTTCTACTGTATCTTACTTTATGTAAAGTAATTAATTACATTGCTTTGGATATCTGTTTAAAATAATATTATTTAGCACAGGGGTGTCAAACTCGCGGCCCACCAAAAGTAAGAGTATGCAACAAAACTTTTAATAAAAATTTTCATAGATTAGTTTTAAAACTCGTAATTATGGATCATTATTAATAACGAACCACAATACTCGCCAATGACTAATTACTAGCTCTGTTACATCAACACACCAATTCCCCTGCCATTAATAGTGAATAGTTTAGAAGCCAATAAAATAATACCTATCACTGTTTGGAAGAGAAATTTTCTTTGTTTTCTTCGATTTCATCCTCAGGTATAGAATCAGTATCTAACCATACGCAAACGGAGCTAATCGAGATCCAATGCTTCTCAGATTTGAAGACAAAATTAAGTGAAGTTGGGAAACCCGAATTTCACAAATATTTGCTATGCAGGTTTGAAAATATTTGAAAAATGGAATTTGAAATTACTTCAATATTTGAAATTGGTGCGAGCAATTATTTTTACTTTTGAAAGGGAATTTGTCTCCTGTAAGATCTAGAATTACCGACATTCTTTTTGAATCAGTTTTGAGAGTAACCACTGCGGACAAGATATCCTCCAAGGTAGGAAAGATTCTAGCAGAGAAAAAGATGCAAAGTGTCAGGAAGATGATATTAACTTTACCGTTGTTCTCGTTCCTTTTATTCCCCTATTTTTAAAATAATCCTGTGGATTTTTTTTTTTTTTTTTGCCCACATAAACTTAGAGCTTGTTTCTTTGGCCCTTGCTAGCATTTCAGTTTGACACCCCTGATTTAGCACAGGCAATCAATATTTTTCATTTTTCCTTATATTTTATTCAATCGTTGGATTTTAGTAAATTATCACTTTTGTTTTAATTTAAACAAGTCCTTACCTTTTTTTTCAAATAGAATTATTACTGATAATCTGTAGATTCTTAAACGCGTTTAGTATGGAGCTTGTGCTAATGTCACAAATGGTGATTTATGGATTACTTTTGAGGGTAGTGGTTTAAAGTTGGGTGTGGAGAAGTCGCCCCCCTTTTTTGCCCAGGAAAAAATTAAGAATTTTTTATTTTATTTTTTGGTTGCCTAGAACTAGAAATCCATAAAAGAACAATTGGGTCCCACTGAAGCTAGCTAATTTTTTAACTTAATCTTCAAGTTTATTTGCCCTCACAGGTACTTTTAGGTGTCCTGCAATCCCCCTCCACACTTTTGTCCTTTAATCCTTATTTAGCACAAAACCAAATTCTCATTCAAGTATACATCAAAACGCCGTAACTATAATTAAGAGAATGTTATAAAATAAATTTAGGGAATGTTAAAGAAAAAAATTATTGAAATTAGAGAAAAATTAGGGCAAGGAAATAAAACTGATATTAATGAAATATATTTTTTTAAAGATTTTAATATGATTAAAATGTTGCTTTTAGACAATAATATTCTATAAATAATTTGGAAAAAGAAATGTTCACACTTAGGAATAACTAAAATATATAATTAAAATTTCAGAGCCCCCTTTTTATTAAGCACTATAACTACCCCAAAACACTTCTGCAACTAAATTTGGCAAAACTTTAAGTCAATGGTCTTCCTTGTAAGAATAACTTTCCTTGTGCAATACAGCATCTCCCATAATTTACAATTGTTGCCCATTCTATAAACATTAATGCTTAATCTATATAAATATTTAACATTTCTCTTGTACTTGCGCTCTAAGAAAACGTAACGTTCCAAAAGCAGCAACCAAAACTGGTGCGATATAGTTTGAGCCTTCTTTTCAATGAGTTAAAAGAATGAAGCAGTATGCTGTTAAATACTATGGAAAAAATGAAGGTGAATTTAACGTACCGACAGATCCACGCGAGTTCACGGATGAAGCTGCATAAAGTAGTGGTTTCTCAACTATAATTAAAATTATAATAAACCAATTGGTGTGAAACAGACCCATCTCGAGAGATAGGCCGTACCCAGTAAAACCAGAGGTTGCATGAGCCGCTCGTAATGCAGGTTTTTTATGTAGGAACCACGGTGCCACGAGCTTTATCTGTTGCGGCGGCCAGGAAGTCTTTCATGGTGATCCGGATAATACGGCAGAGGGCGAAGATCGATTCCTTGATTAACGTGCAAACGAATGAACTAAGAGAAGATTTTACAGAAGGGCGTTAGTTAAGGAGGGAAGGAAAATAAAATTTGTTTCAACGCATGCTCAGCAGTGCAGGCCAATCCTAAATACGATGCAGTAGCAAAATACTATTTCTTTTAGGTGATTATTTGCCAAATGTAGTAATACTAAAGTTTTTTTTCCTATTTGGTAAGTTTTTTTAACAGCAGGCGCGATTATGGTGAGCTTGTATTAATCCTGAAAAAAAGCGTGTTTACCGATTGTTTTCAGGGTTCACCCATCTATTTTCTATTTGTTTGCAGTTTTGTCTTCAATTGTTTTGTCAATTTATATTTAAATGCTTACAAAATCAAGAAAAGACCAAATTGTCCTACACTAAAATTAAACCCAACCACAAATGGTTTCTTTTTCTAGAGATTCATAATTTCCTCAATTATAGCAGAGCAGAAACAGAAACAGGTTTTATATGGAAAACTTAGGAGGTTGGAAGGTTGGCGATTATCCAGCCCGAGGAGGGCAACCTCCTAATTTATATATATAATTCTCTTGCGTAGCAACAAAAAAAAGGTTCAGATTTCTTAATCCACCGTTTGGCAGCAAGCTCGCGTTTGGATTTGTTTACATCCGCGGAAAGTCCGACCGCTTCATTAGCTGATCGTTTATTGAAAACTATTTTAGTAGTTTGAAATTTGCCAAAATATTGAATTTAAGTCGATACTGTCGGATCTAATCGAAATGAACAAAGCAAACTGAACAGGAGTCCACATAATATACCTTGGAATTATCAAGATGCAATGGCTATGGTATAAGTTTGGTAAAACCAGATCTCTTTTCTGGCCTTCACTTGCAACCCATCTTGGTTTGAAGTTTTAAATTGCATGGGAAAGGTACAACGTCACGAGACCGACCTGATGTATTATACGTGTATTTAATACTTAAAATTAAAGAACTTTTGAAAGGTATTTTGACATGGGATATTTGGAACTATTTTGACCTATATTTATGTTATTGAGTTCCAAAGCGGGTTACTTCATACACATTCTTCTAACAATAGATTCAAATAAAGAATTTGCTAAAGGTAATTGACAGAGTTTGTGAGTGCAGAACTTTGGAATCCTTGCACTGATCTTGGGCTCTTTAATTTAGCGACAAATGCAGGTACATGGCCCCATATTAGACTATAAATATATAAATTCTCCACTTACTTGAGAGATGGACCCAGTGCTGCAAAAGAAGTTTCCCGGAAACAATTCAAGGATGAGTACAGAGAAGAAATGTTAGTAATCACCTATTTATCAGAAGAGCCTGAGGAACCTGTCCAGGTGGGAAATATTCCATCGATAGCAAGATGGGTTGTCCCTATAATCCTTGGTTTGCTTAAAGATTTAGTAGCATATTAATGTTATTTAAAGTTTATTGCCTCAATTAAAAGTGTCAAAATACTTATATAAATGTAGCAACCACAAAGGACATGAAGTGCAGCCGGTCAAAGGAAAATGCAAAAGAAGGATGCTCTGGATATGACAGAATTTTAAAGTTTTGTTGGAAGGTGGTATGTTAGTTACCTGAAATACATGTAAGCGTTTAAATGAATTTAATTTGTCATATTCCCACACTGTAGGTACGTTTAGCTGTTACACAGCAACAGCCAGTAATATGCAAAGACGGTCAAAGCCCGAAGCAATTGAACATTTAGCTAGAAAAACAACACTAACATCATGGTTTAGACTAAAGCAAAATGAATCCTTCAGCTCCTGCTTATTTCTTACTCCAGGATATTACAATATTATGTGTTTGATAAAGTACCTGCGTTGGAAGAAGCGACAGCATTAAGTTGGATAAAAATCATTATTGGAGACCGCCAATTAGTTCTTCTGGATACACAAGGAGGTACTATTTGAGGATGCTACTACTGCGCAAGTCACAAGGGCCAGTAGTTTTGATGATGCTTTGAAGGCCATGAAATGGATTAAGATCACATTACATTTCAGCAAGCATGTCAGGAGTATGGACTTTTCTTCCGATACTTGTTAGCAGTGGCATGATGCTTTGAATGAAACTGCACACAATTACAATCCTACGAGACAGTTGCGCATACTGTGCAATGATTTGTGACTTTGGAGAGAAAGTGGAGGATCTTTTCCCAGATTTATGGTGCTGTCGGTTCACTTTGTGAGGACTTTGTGCATCGTTGGTATTCCTAGACAGACTGGACCTCCTATGCACTTGCAGATGTTGAGGAACAGCACATCTCACAATTTAAGTCTCCAAAAACTACATCACCAACTGTAGATTTGCCTGCAAGAGTGTTTGGAAGGCAGAGACTTTGCTGGTGATGTTGTGGAAGAGCAGGCTAAAATTCATGGTTATGCTGCTCAGATTTAAATAAGTGAACAGCGGAATGTTTGTGGAAATCTTAGTAAGTTCTGCGATGTGCAACAACACTGCACGGAGGATACACACCCAAGTCGTATTTTTGGATAATTTGCTGTTTCCAGGGACAGGAAAAACTTTATTTATTCGGCACAGCTACACAATACGTGGTAGAGTGGTAGTGGTATTCCTACTTTTCATCACAGGTATTGCAGCTCTATTATTAGGGGAGGGGAGAACAGCCCATTCATTTTTTAGAGTGTT
>BGPR01028479.1:0-17499 GCA_013235015.1 Araneus ventricosus | reverse complement strand
AGAACCATCATAACATTCTTATAGAAAAATGCAGTTCATACAGTTTTTTATATTCTTTCATACAGTTCAAATTCTTTAAGAGGGAAAGTCTTTCATAACAAATTTGATAAAGATCAATTATGGAAGCACAATCAAAATTAAATAGGATGTATAGAACCATTATAACATACTTATAGGAAAATTTTACAAACTGCAAGTAAACTGTTATCATATAACAATTTATAAGCAATACATTGAACAATGATGTAAACGCTGCAAAATGTTTGATACAGTTCAGATCCTTTAAGAGGGTAAGTCTTCATAACAAGTTTGATGTAGATCGATTACGGAAGCACAATCAAAATTAAATAGGATGAGCAAAATTTAAAGCATTCTACTAATACATTCAAAATCAATTTATCAGTAATTGTGTATCTTAATAATGAAATAGAATTGCCATTCATCATTTATATTTGAATACAATTTAAATATATATCAAATACATTGAACTAAAGAAAATAAAATGAAATATACATAAATGATGGCTATATATATTTTTTATATTTTATTGCAATTTTTGGGGGGGTTTAAAATTACTTTGTTTTTTGCAAATAATTTTTAATTTGTTGTGCAGCATTGTTCTGGCATATAAATTTATTATCTATTCCCAAAGTTCAGTTGAATGTTCACTGCAAGTCAAAAATGAATTTTTAACTTCCCTCAAATTTGCTATTAATCTTTTCAAAATTCCCCTTTGATGACTTGTGTTTGAAAAAATATAGTTGAAAATTTCACCGAATTTACAAATACAATTTTCAAAGTGTTCCGAAGGATATTGTAATCCGGTTTTTGAGTGAGCAAACTCTTTAAATGACAAAAAAATATTAGTGGCAGTTGCTGTGTTCTTGGCATATATTTGATTTGCGGAGTTCACAGTTGATTTTCAGAAGAGATTTTTTTGAAATGTACCCTGCCATATAAGCGGCACTGTTGGCTCCAAATCATCTCAATTTTCCTGTGCTTCCGGGCAATCCATGATGATGGCGGATTTATCAATAACAAGCTCCAGGCAATCTTCATCTCTTTGCGGGAAGATTTGGGTGGATTCAAGAATTATGTCATCATCTGGCTTACAGTTGGCATTTCCACACATAGCAAACATTCCTTCAGATAATAACATCCGTGTCCTGTGCAGGAAGTCCACTGGAGTAGGATGGTAATTGCTACCCCCTTTTCGCCTCTCCTAAAAAGAAAATACGAATTAAACACATGGAATTAGTAAACTTTTTAAGTTTCTATGTGTTTTTTATAGTCATCAGCAAATTATTTTACACAATTTACTTATTTTTCATTTAAGACAGCCATAAAAGATTTCTTAAATGTTAAAAATATTGTTAACTTTTAAAATAAATTGAACCTTCCAAATTTGTGTTTATAATCAAATAATTTGAAATCTGACTGAATTTTTTTAAAAATACCTAAAGAAATGATGAAGTTGTATTAAATAAGTTCAATAAAATAAAAGCAATTTATTAATTTTTTACTCAGCTTTCTTTTACCATTTAAAAATTTAATTTTTTTAGTTTTAGGTGTCGAATTGAATCCACCTGTAAAAGAGAAAAAAAAGAAATAAGACAAACAGTTGGTGTAGAAGTATTTTTAAAACAATATTAAAGTAGGAAAAAGATTGTAACAATAACTTGACGGAGAGCTTATATAAAATATTTAGTGGTAAAATAAATTCAATTTTAAAAATATGAACGTTCAGTAAAATTGTGCTTCCGCTTTGGTGTCAGAATTTTTGTCTAACCAGACTTTTGTCTAGCCAGAGCAGTTTCTTCATTTCCATTAAGAATCACACAGCTGACAACAGTCAAATCAGGAAGTTCTAAAAAGATTAAAATGGATTTTTTGATTAAACTATATAGACTAACAGAGCTTGTTTATAATTTGTATTAGGTCATTAGCTTTTAAGTAAGCAAGCTCGCTTTAGAAATTCGGGTTAACATACAAGAGATATAAAGAGTTCTTTAACAATATTTCATAGTTAATACATACAATTTATTGTGCTACTATCATTACATAACGTTAAAAAATAAAAAATACATAGACAAACTTATTTTCAGTGAAATTAGGCCTTCTTTTAGGTGTGCTTGTAAAAACTCGCAAATCATCTTCCACATCATCGCATTCCAGAACATCATTGGATTTAGAAAAATCTACAGTTTCATCAACACCTGAAATTGCAATTTCTTGGGGAGGTTTTTGATTAAATGAACATCAACAAAATAAATTTAAAAAAAATTATGACAATTTTTGAAAATGTAAGGGCATATTTTAACGATAAACGCAAGAGAGAATGTCTTACAAACATAATGGAAAGAGTTTTGATATTGAAACATTAGAAAATGTTTTCTAGTTTATTTTGCAAACTTTAAAGTATCATTTAAGCTACATCTCCATTAGATAATATCATATGAACAAAGAAAAGTAGATCTTATATTAAAAGTCCCGAATTACCTGTTACAGATTTTGAATTTATTGTGACAGAATATGAAGAAGTTTCACATTCGTTTGCTAGTTTATTTTTCAAACCTTCTTGCAGTTCAGAAATGATATGATGCTGTCTTCTGCAATATTTACGAGAATTAAAATTGCAAAAAATTTCAACAATATGACAATTACTGCCTTGTATTATTTCAAAGAAAAATTATCTACCAAAAGACTTAAACTTTGATGGGCATGCTGTAGATTTCAATCTTTGCTTTATTTGGAACTGTAATCATGATCTTGGAAGTGCTGGGAGCATATCCCCTACTTCTTGTACGTTATACTCGATGACACACTGAGCAGCGATTCCAAATTGCAAACTAGGATCCATGCTTTACACCTGTTAAGTATATTTTTGGTATATTAAGAGGTATATTTTTAACATGTTTAGTTCATTAGTTTTTTATCAAGCCTAATCTTATAGTAAAAATATGTTTTTCCAGTAACTTCAAAGCTCTTTGTTGCATGATAAATAATAACTATTTCATCTGGAAGGTAATAATAGTTTTTTAATGGACATAACAATGATAATAGCTCATAAAAAAATTACAATAAAGATTAGAATATAATGTTATTGAAAACATAACATAGATGAACGGAAGGCCATACAAAATTTCTCAGAAAATATGAATTTATGCGGTTCTAAAAAACATAATGCAAGCAGGAAAAACTATGTATACATTAAGCCGAAGGTTGAAAATGAGTAAAACTCGATCATACCTTTCTTCGTCTTTTGTGAAGCGAAAATATGTCAACTCCTGCGACTTTGCACGAGTGGCGTTGCAAGAAATACATCTGTCATAATGGGGAACTTCAGCATTTTTTAAAAACACGTGAAAGTCATCCGTATTTGTAGAAAAAAATCATTCTAATTTCAAATATGCAAGTGAAATTTTACAGAAAAATTTATTTATTTAAATATTGATAGCGAAAGATGCACTGAAATAGCAGGAATCATGATGCAATCCGAAACGCACTCTCATTGGCCGAGTAGATTCTGACGTCAAGTGTGCCTTCCTTCGCATACTTCTCTTTCACTAGTTCTGTACCCTGCTTTGAATCAAGGCGTTTGTACCAGCTAACATTTTAAAAGTGAAGTTTTTGACTTTTCTACTATTCAACGTTTCACAATGAATATTGGTTTTGTACAAGGTAAATCGGATAAATTTGCCAAGGATTGATCCTGCAATGATGGCAATGTATTTCAAGAAAAATTCCCATTTTATGATGGTTGAGATATGAGGAATAAAAGCACAACGGTAAAATTTCTTTTTTTTTGTCTTATAATCCTCCTAAATGAAACAACATAAAAAAATAAAATAAAATGCTGAACTTAGATAAAAAAAAAAAACCCTGTCATAACTCAGAACAAAACATTATCTCATGGTGTGTATACTAATTGGTAGACAGACAAAGTGCTTTAAAAAAAGCATGGAAAACAGAACCGATGAAACAAAATTAATTCTAGCTTAACTTCTTTTTAATGCTAACCGAATTCGTCATAAAAAAAGGAAGGAAATCTTTAAAGTCCCATAAAAAATCAACTGAAAATGAAAAAATAAATTAATTCTGATAATACTATTAAATCATCACTATCCCCGTGTGGATGAATCAGCATAAATAAAAAAAAACAGGAAACCGCTAAAGGCCAGCTACGTTTCCATGTATGTGTCCGAGCTTAACTTTTCATGAGAAAAAATAAAAATAAACTTTTAAAAAATTAAGCAAAACCGTGGTTTGAAAAGTATAAAATAATTTTCTTTTTAAAATCGGTGCCAAAATAGACACAATATTAAATCTATTTATAAACCTTAATCAACAATAGAACCTTAAAACTACACGTGGCTACCACGTAATCTTTCAATACGAGCTCATACAGGTACTTATGTTTTTAACCTCATCTTATACTTATATCAAAAACAGAACAAATATGAAATTCAAGGCTCTTCTTTACAGTACTTCCTGATATTGTTATGGGGGATCAATGGTTTCTTAAAATGTAAATTCCATGTAATCAAAAAAGGGGGATAATAGAGGGAAAAAATTAAATTTAACTATTTGCTTTAAAATATCTATTTCTTTTTTCCTGCTAAGCTCACCTTATACTTATCTAACTAACTTTTTGAAGAAAAATTTTGATTTTAATACATTCATTGAATATAAAGGATTTATTTTGCATCAAAAATTAATTCTGAGAATTATTTTGTTGAACTACGAATGAAAACGAATTTCATTATCAAAGAGTCGTGAATTTAAACTAATTTTTAATATATTCTTATCAATTTTCAATAGTACTGTAATTTTTTAAAAAATATAAGAAACATTCGAATATTCATTGAAAAAATTTATGCAATAAAATAACAAGAGCAAGTTTTTTTTTTTTTTAAAAAAAGAATCTTAAAGAACGTGGGATATTCTATATTTGGGCCGGAAAAAAATAAATTCCATGTAATCAAACTGGAAAAAACTAATTAAATTTAACTATTTGCTTTAAAACATCTTTTTTTTGCTGCTAACCTCACCTTCTACTTCTTTTAAAACCAAAAAAAGATATCGAATTCTGAATTTACTGTGCTTCATGATATACAATTTTAATATATATAATATAGATTAATAGCTCACATCAAAATGATCTCCACAGGCATGACGAATGCTGCTTGCTGATAATTCCGGATTAAGCTTCGGTACTCTCATCATCGCTTTACACCACTTTTTGCGAATAACATAATTTTGTGCACATTTTTAAATAATTTATCATGTGCCGTTAGAGTTGTATTACTACATTTAGGAACAATACAATACTTGTATCTTGCCGACCTTATTTTATCTGATGCGAGAGTCGGAAAATATAGAAAAAAAGAGAATCTCTATAGAAAGCGAACGGGAAGGAAACGTGCGTCTCCCCTGTCAAGCAACTTTGACGTCAGACCCTTTCCTCGCCAAAATCGATCGTTTTTCCCGCGTTTTCTTAGAGGCGAACTTTGATTGCAAATTTAGAAAAAACAAAACTGTCTAGAATTTTTTTTCTAATAATATTGTTCGTTTCGAAGCATTTTAAATCGATTTAAAAAATTTAAAAAAATGCTGAAGTTCCCCATTCATGATGAATTCTGTTTTCTCAAACCTAGAAGAAAGCTAGAAGAACAAAAGACTCCAAAAAAGTCCGTTGCAAGTTAACCAAAGTTAGAACTGCACGTGGTTTGACGGATCAAAACAAATCAAATCCCCTGTGCATTCTTTTGCGCAACAGGATCTGGCGAGACTCCCTAAATGTTTGATTCCTTACAAAATCTCGCCAGAATTTGTTTCTAGCAAACTGCCAAGTTTTCGGAGTTTCCGTTCTTCTCTTATGTAAAACTTCTCCTTAAAAAAAATCATTTATGCGTAGTTGAAAAATGAAAAATAAGGGCTTTTTTTCTCTCTTAATATGTCTGAATTGGTTTCTTACCTCTACTAGAAAAAAGAGATTCCTGTCTCAGCCTCTTCTTTTTTCTCTTTTTTTTCTGTCTTTCTCTTCCTCTTCTGAGAATATAGATGGCGCCAGGGGGACTAATGTTTAACGTATAACTTTTTCTCGATAGCGTAGGTAATTTTTATTCGCTGGTACTTTTCAACATGGGGTAAATTCTTTGATTTTATATTACGAAAGCCTTATTAATTAAGCTTGATGGCTAATATTTTGATTATCTTATTAGCGTTTTTGATGTTTGCATGATGTAATTTCTTTTCCTTTTTCTTTTGATGTTTGATCTTGTGGATTAGCCTCCTTGGATTCTTTGTTTGGGGAGTTCGGGCTATGAGAAGCTCTGTTTCGCTTATGGCTTGCTTTTTACAGAAAATTTCCCAAATATTCTTTTGAATCCATTTCGAATAGTTCTTAGCCCTTGGTAAAGTGAACTAGAATGGATTCCTTGTTTTGTTTTTTGCTTTTCGTTACTTTCGAATTACTCTAGGATTGCTTTTATTACCTTCCTTTTTAATTTTGGCTATATTTGTATCATCTTTATTATCTGTCTATTGTTCTCTGTTTTTTGTTTAGCTGCTGGAATTTCGCGCTTCTTAAGCATTGTCGTAATTTTTCTAACTTCATTTCTTTTTACAAAAAAAATCTTTTGTTTTTTTTAATTTTATTGTATGATAATTAAAATATTTTTTCTTGTTCTAGTTTTAAATTTTGCTACCTTTTTTTAAAAAAACTTTTTAAAATTTTTTAAAATTTGCTATATTTTTTCTTGTTGATTGTTTGCATACTTCTCTTAAGTAGGGTTTACACGCGAACAGTAAAAAAACCTACAGTAAATCACGTGACCGGTTTTTCTATGTTTGCCGCAATTTCTGGAAGCAGAATTATGCCTTCCATGTTTGTTTATAAATCGCCGATTTGGCATCCGAAGGACTTTTATGTTGTGCATATGACGATGATCAGTGGACGCGGCTTCGTTTCGCGGATTGCCCGGCATCACATTTTGGGTGATTAACAGTCACTTCATATCGTAAGTTCGTAGTATTAACCACGTTTCATTGCATTGAGTGCTAGTATTAAGACGTCTCCTCAAGTTCTTTCCTGACCGTTCAATTTCTGGTGGAATATTTTGGTGTTGAGCGTGACTAATAGTGTAATTTTTTTATATGTTGAGTGAAGAATTTATAACTTCTTTCCACTATTTTTTTTGCTTGTCCAATTCAATCAGTATATTTCAAAATATATTTCATGTTATTAATGCCTATCCTGGATTGCTGCAGTCCATTGTATGCAAACTGATTATTGTTCTAGTAAATTTAAATACATATAATTATTAAAAATACAATGTCTCTGTACCCGGTGATCCATTCAGAAAATTGACTTTATACTTGATGAAGCTTTTTTTCTGCAGTGTGTTTCCAGGTTAATACTATCCCTCCATGTTTATTAAGTTTGTTATTGTGCATGTTGTTTTATATCCTGTAAGATTTTTACTACAAGAATACAAATCTTTGATTGTTCAGATAAATTTAAAATGCAAATAATTTTATATTTTAAAACTGTGTTTAGTTATGTCTTAATTAATGAGAAAAAGAATTTTGTATCTTGTTATCAAACTTTGCAGTTTATATTGACATTTTATCCTCTTCATGAATGTTGCATTTTTGTTTTATATTCTGGGCATTCATAAAATCATCTGATGTAAGTGAACCATTAGACACTTTTAGAAAAAGATTTTGATATGCTGTGGTACTCTTTAAATCTAATTCAAAATAGTATTATTGAATCAATGTAAAAATCAACAACAGTACAAAAAAAAATCTTCAGCCTATGCATTCTCATATTATTCCATTTTAGTCACTCAATATTACTAGTAACTACTTCTTTCTTACTTATTAAATTTGCTGACTTGTAATATTTTCTTGTTTTATGAGATATATGAATTTTATTTTAACAAAAGCAAATCTCTTATTGGTCAGATAAATTTAAATTACCCCTTTTTTTTACATGATGGATAATATGTTAAATTATGTCTTATACATAATGGAAAGGAGTGTTATATTTTGTAAAAAGATTGTTTATATGAAAATACCAGGTGAACTCCTTCTTTGATAATATGCTTATCTTCATTGGAACAGTAAGGGAGACTAGGGTACAATAGACCACTCCCTATTATTTATTTTCCTTATGTTTTAGAATGTTTCATATTTTGGCACATAGATGCCAGGTCAGTAGTGCTGAAAAAAAAACTTTAAAACCATGGGCCTAACTGACAATTAAGCCATGTTATTCTTGATTGGTGATTTGCAGTATATAAAAGTAAATATTGTGATGTTTATTTGTTTGAAATTTTTTTCTTGAAAACATTTTATAAACATTCAGTAAATCTTTAAAGATATTAGAACTAACTACTGTAATTTATTTTATGACAAACTTATCAGAGAATAATGTTATGATTCATATTTCATATGTTTTCAAGAAAAGCATTTTTCTCTTTGATTATTTGTTTCCACTACTCAAACAGTGTTGTTTATTTACCTAATTTGTTAATAAAGATTTTCTGTGTTTGCTTGTATTTACATACTGTTGAATCTTTTCTTAAAGATTATATAGGAATAAACACAGCTAGAAAAATAAAGGAACTGATTGTTTCAAAAAATATTTTGCCACTGTATATAATTGACGCGTCTATAGATTAAAAAATATAATCTGTCATAAGTTGCATTTAAATTATATAATTTTTATCTGAAACGATAAAGCTAATTCACATAAAGCAACGTAAGCATTATTATTTTATATAAATTTGTCTTGATCTCAAATAATTTGCATTCCTCAGTTTTTATTTTTAAAATAAGTTCAATTAAATAAAGTGCCTAAAAATCAAGCCTATTCATGACTGCAGGAATAAGTAGAGAGAAAAAGGCATCAGAATAAAATGCTTTCTTGCAAATAATAGGTGAGATTTGGACACTACTTATTAGGATATTATTGGATTTAGGATATAAAAATTATTTTTGTACAGAAAAATATAATACACAAAATTCTTATATTGTCTGAAATGTTTTTTACTTTAAATATTGAAGTCCAAGAAATATCTAAATGAGGTATGTTAATAAATTAATATTGTAAAATGTCAATGATAAACATTATATTTAGCTGTCAAATATTCCTATAGGATTTCTTTGATACACTTTTTGAAATAATAGTATGTTCAAATAAATTTAAAAATCTTCTCTAATCCAATACAAAAGAACAAGCTCTTTGGTTCATCTTCCCCTTTCATATTTTGCCAACATCTCGCAGAAATACTGTGATAATTGATTATCTGCAATTGTGGATTCACTTGACTGAATAATACATTTTCTGCTTAATCAAGTTTTTCTTTGCATGTTTTTTTAACTGTTTTCTTGCATCTCTTTCTTTTTGTAGTTGTTTAATTAATTTCTTCAGTCAAACCTTCATTATTGTTTTTGAACTTTTCTTTTTTCTCTTGTATTCTATATGGCCACTTTATGTATAGATGAAACAGGTGGTTATAGAGTTGTAATTACAACTCATGTCAAATCTTTTAGAGTGTAATTATACAAAAGTTATAGTGCAATTACGCATGACCTTTTTTATTGTCCCATAAGTCACGTAACCTTCTGTGCCCATCATAAATTAAAAGAATAGGTTTTTTCAAATCTAAAGAAAATTGGATAAAGCGAAGTCTTCTAATTCATACCATTAGTCTATTGCTCATATAAATTACTCTCTTTTTAAAAAATAAAAGGTAGCATGAAATCAGTTGCCTGATGCACTAAAAAGCACACACTTTTTTGCAATTGGCCGATTTCTCATATGTGTTATGTGATGCTTTTGATGCCAAAATTGGGGTTAGCCAGTTTCAAATCTTTAATTATAATCCGTAATATATCTTAAATTAATATTTAACTAACATCTGTCTAATAAATTAAGATTAAGAAATTAAAAAACCTTGATGCATGTTAACCCCATCTTACTAAAATTACTATAAAATATCTGTAATTAATTCAGATCTGTTAATGAGGAATTATTCTTAAGATATATATGAAGCTTTCTGAAGAGTCAATCTAGTGAAAACTTAATTATACAAAATGTAGCAGAGAAGTTAAATTAGGTATTCCATCTTCAAACTGCTACATAAACAAACAAAATGGATGTTTTCTCCTACTGAAGTGTTTCAATTAGTATAATTTTGAATGTTAAACTTAGTTCTTAACTATTCAAAGCTAAAATAAAAAATTACATTCCAAACCAATACTCATTACAAAGTTATAGCATTCTATTTTATGTATGACCAATTTAAAGCCACCTGATCCTACAACACAATTGCATCAAAAGTTTTAGAGTTCGTTGGAATTCATTATTATTTCCAACATCTGTAAAAATTGGCTTGGTTATTAAAGAAAAAGAGACAAAAATCAGAAATAATTTCATCTTTATTTAAAAAATTGGAATAGAAAAATTCTGCTACGAGTCCTACTTTTTTTGGGATTGCTATATATGTCAAAGGAAAAAACTTACAGAAATTATGTAAGTACATAAATAAACAAATAAGAGTTGAAAAATTGAAATAAATATAATGAATCTAAAAACTAATTCTGAAAACAAATCAGATTTAATATTATTAATAAAGATTATATAAAAATAAATATTATAACTTCACCTTAATCAAGAAGGAATAAAATTTTTTAGCCCTGAAAAAGGCAGTTTTTTATATAGCGAAAACATCAGGAAGTCAAATTCAACAGGCACTATATATTGCACTTCTCAACATCAGGAAAATTCATACCTGGGAAAGGTTATTTCAAAAATCCCCTCTATTATTTATTGTAGCAGCCAGAACAACCTTAAATTCTGAAAATGAAAAAATTAAGTACCTATAAAATATGCATAAAGTTGATTAATCATTATCTCTGCAGAGGAAACATGCAAAGTAAACTTCAGAAACGTTCAATACCTATTTTATAACATTAACATCCAACATATAATTGAATAATATGAAATACATTAAATATGAAATACATTTTTTCCTACTAAAATTAACTATTATGTATTCTAACAATCTCATAATGAATAACTCTACAGTATATTTTAAAAAGTGGGGATCAATAAACTTGGAAACACACCACAGAATAAAGCTTTATTAAATACAAAGACAATTTTCTGGATGTCTTTCCGAGTAAAGAATATACTGTTCCAATGAAGATCAAAAGTTTTATAAGCAAATAAGCAAAACAAAATATACATGCTAGAATAATTAACACTAAAAATGAAAATTATTATCTGTTTAGCTTCTTTTTCACTTTATTTCTTCAACATTCTTTCTAGCGATTCCACTCTATTCCATGATATATACAAAACACATACATAAAATTCTGAATATATACAATGCAATGACAATATATTGCATTTCTTAATACTAGAAAATAATTCATTCCTGGATATACAAAATATTATTTGAAAAACAATTCCTCTATTACTCAGTATACTAGTCAAAACAGCCTTGATATCTGAAAATGAACAAATTAGTAAAAATGAAAATAAAAATTATTATCTGTTTAGTTTCCTTTTCACTTAATTTCTCATAAAATTCTGAATATATACATTGCAAATACAATATATTGCACTTCTTAACACTAGAAAATAATTCATTCTTGGATATACAAAGTCAGAAGATTACTATGTGATGATATTCTATAGTGGCTATCAAGAACATAATAAAATAATTAAAAGCACACTATGAAAATGTCAGAATATAGAAGCATTCAAAAAGCTACAATAGCATTCATTGTTTGACGCGTTGACAGTGTCTAAATAACACTAGCAACAGCAGCATATGTAACAAGCATGCACCATGATTGATATATGGCAAATTGAATATAAATATAAGATACAGCATATTGTAGAAATAATAAGAAAGTCACTACATTATTAATTCTTTTATGTATTAACAGTACCAAAATGATCACTAACACTAAATATACAAAAAGGAATACTTTTGCATGCACATATTCATCAATTTTATAATGTGACAATAGGGCAAAAATGTTCGCTAACAGCCAAATAAACTTGCCAAAGTCGCAATATACAAAGGAGGTGTGGTTTTATTTTCCTGAAAATTTAGATTGGAAATAATATAAAATATTAAGAAAGCTTTAATTTCATTTTTCATAACTCAATTTGATTAAGCATTTGCTTCAATTACAAAAAGTTATTTATTTAATATAACGTATATATTTGTTGCCTAAAACATTCGACATTTAAGCATTGTTAAATAAAAGAGTTAAAACATATCATACCTAAATTAGGAGAAGTATAGACAAAGAAAAATCTCAAACGAAAATTTTACGAGTGTTGACAATGAAACATAGAGAGATAACGGGGGTGATTATAGAGTTCAGTTTTTAACGGCAAAAAAAATTCTACTTTCACGCCAAACGCATGCGCAGAATGAGAAAAAGACCGAAAAATGAAATGTCGCTGTCAAGTTCGGACAGAGACTTGCCGTGGCCCGGTTAAAACTTTTATGATTCTGCGTATGCGTCAACTTACTGTCGGTTTTTTACTGTTCGTGTGTAAACCCACCTTCAAGCTTACGATTCCAGGAACCGAAATTCGCAGCTGAAGCTTCCATGTAGGTTTCAATAAACCGTACTGCAATGAGTTCAAAGACAAACGTTTCAGGATCGTTCTCATAAATGCTTATTCTTCCTTTATCTATAAATGGGAAAACATGTTTAATAAATTTTTTTGCTGTTGAAATAATTCTTTTATTTGAAGCGTGGTTGATATATTTTACTATGTATTATATTTTATAGTCTAAAACTAAATTAAAATGATCCGGACATAGCTAAATGAAATGAAAACTTTGATTTGTTTTAAAACATGTAGATTTAAGGGCCCATTCATCTACATAAGGAAATCAAATCACAAAACTTCACTAATTAGCAATTTAAAAGAAGCCAAGCGATAACACGGCAAAAAGAAACGAAAAGTGTCTATATCATTCCGGATCCAAAAAATTCAATTTCAGCATGATGTATAAAAGATCTTTGACGAGAGAACCAGGAATATCAAGTTATTTGCATAAACAAATCAGTAGAAAAATAACATTACTTATGATCATTTAAACTTCACCTGGTTTTTGAATTTTTTAAAAACTTTAGTTATGTGATTGTTTCTGAATTATTTTATTTTTATTAACATACGGGTATAAAAACGAAGATGAGTTTTCTTTCTTCTTATTCTCTTTAAATTATTTTCTTTAATTACATTAACCTTTTCAGGGACGGTTTTAACCTACTAAAGCATATCTTAAAATAGTTTTTTCTTGGTAGGCAGAATGTTTTGGTGGTCTACTAGTGAAAATAAAATTTTTGATAGCTAATAAAGACAATAAATGACACCACGAGTTTTAATCATCTTTTCTTGTGAATTTATACTTTATGTGGAATTTAGTTGAAGAGGAAGAAACGAGGAAATTTTTCAAACATAGAGGAGCCAGTGAAATTTTTCTGCTTACAAGAAGCCGCGAATAAAAAAAAATATATTCTGACCAATACTATTCAGGTTCATTTGAAACAGCATATATAACTTACTTCGATAAAATATACATCTAAAAACGATGCTAATTTGGTGACAATCAATTAAATTCTTAATAAAATAAAACACATATGCAGTATAAATAAACATATCTATGAAGAATTTTTTAAATAATTGAAATATTTGCTGTCAGTTTTGTTTGACCCGATAATGCACAAAATATCATGCGACAATTTAACATGTTATTAATGATGCCGAAATCAGATATATCAATTTATTGCAGAATAAGTTGAAATAATCTAAACAAAGTGTTTAAAAGAAAACATCTTAAATTACAAAAATGGTAAGATATGTGATGACATGTTATATACAGTGCTTAGAGAAAAACTCCAAAAACACTCTCTGATTTTATATTTGGGGGCGGTGTCTAAAATTGCTACAGGATTTTTTTATGAAAATAAAAACTATAAGTAGTACTAAGTAACAATAAATAAATATACATAGAAATGCAGTGGCGTAGCTGCAACTTTTGCCACTCGGCGCAAAGTCGCAGCATGCCATCCTTTTCTCACAAGTTAAATAAACTTCAAAATATAAAATATATACTCCAAGGAAATTTTTTATAATAAAGCAATTCGTCATTTGACGACCTCGATGTCTGCAGATAGGTTGCGAAATCGCGCGTCCACCACCAATCTTTGTTTTAACCATTGGCAATTTACCGAAAAAAGGCGGAAAATATTAATTAATCTCAATAGATATTTTCTATGTGTACAATGATTGAACTAGTGACGCTGCTCTTAATTATAAAACCGTCTTCCTACATGTCTGATTTTTTCATCCCTCTCTAAGAGCCGCCAGGCGAACCGCCCCATATGAACCCCTTATTTATGCCACTGATCCCATGAAGAATGTTTTAAAAATTAAAATATTCAAAGACACTTACGTTTGATTTCGCCCATCACCAAGTACAGTAAAAGAAATAAACCATTTAATAAACTCGAAGTGCTAGCAGTAATAAGAAGACAGTATTACCCTATGGAGAAATATTGATTAAATTTTTCGTTAAATTATACGTATGCATTTGTTACATTTATTAAGCATACAATTAGAAAATTTCGTTCTTTGTCCTAAATAATAAGTGAACTATTTTTCCTCAATGATAATGAAAAAAAGTTTAGCGAGAATTTTTTATAAAATAAAAGAACTAACGAGTGACATGTGTTGTATGTTAACACCAGGGCCGGCGTTTACCCGATTGGACCAATTTCTCCAAATAGGGCCCACTCAAGAGTGCATTGTTCTCAAACTTATTCAAATTAATATCGAGTATAATTGTGATTTCAAAATATAATCCACAGGAAATTTTTCACGCTTTTTAATTCGTTTACAAACCGATTTTTTCTGGCAACAGCTATACTCCAAAATGTTCAGTTTGACGTCACCACACACTATGCGACCACTAGGAAAAGGTTAGGGTGAGGCTCATTTTCCAATTCTGAAGAGTAGGACAGTAGAAGTGGCTACGAAACTGTAACATATAAGATCGGATTCCCTGGCATCTTGCCAGTCTTTCCAACCTATAGTTACGCCATTGCTTTGAAGATAGGACAAAGGAATGAGATAACATCCCAGATAGCACGCACACTTGCAGCAAGTGTGATTTTTCTTGATATTAACTTGATGCGGCAACTTTGCAGCAAACTTCCTGCAAAGTAATAAAGCATAATCGACCAACCCACTTGGAAAACAAGTTTCCTGCAAAGTTGACACATCACACTTACACACCACGACCTGGATACAATCTGGTTTTGATCTTTGTTTCTGTTTTAAAAACATCCGATTTTTAATAGCATCTTCTAGACTGTCCTTCTTTTTATTAAGTCTATAAATCAACGATAATTTGTTAAAAACGAATTAGGTCTATAAAAAAATTTGAAAATTTCTCCATCTTTTCACTAACTATAAAACTCGCACTTTAAAGAAAACTATATATTGCCTTTTTCTTAATGTTGAAATTTTAAAGATCATAAACGAAATTAAACCTAAAAAACAGTCAATGTTTGTTGAAGAAAAATAATTTACATTTTGTCCCTTATCTTTAAAAGTAATAACTTTTGAACCCTAATTTCAGAGTTTATTCTACTAGCAAAACGTAGTTATTAGCGAAAATCGTTCTCTCTTTTTCTTCAAATCATATTCTCAACTCCAAATGAAAAAAAAAATTAATGAAATCAGGAAAACAGTTTAAAATAAAACGTGTAAATGAAGAATCCATTAGGGCAATCTATATTCTCCTCTCAGAATCCAGCTGATTGAGTGGCTATGAAGTGGGTTGTCGGGGGTTCGAATCCGATGTTTGTCTGCGTACTCTGTTTTTGCTATATTTTGCAATGAGTTTGACGCTACAAATTTGTGACAAGTTTGACTCGTGGTGACTAATTCGTTTGAGTTAACTTGTTTCAAGCTTGCACTCTCACCGTGTCAAACTTGCTGCAGATTTGCAGAGCAAGATTGCTGCAAACTGTCTGGGTCATGACGACGCAAAGTAATGATATAGTTTTTAATGATATAGATTATTGCCGCGACGCGGCTTACATCCGCTAACGATTACAAACCACAACTATCATTTTTTACATTTTGCAGGTGTTGAGTCACGCGCAACAGTGCCTTCGTGTGGTCAATGTTTCGGTACAGAAGTATTTGAAATAAATACATTTCCTAGCTTTTTTTATTTCGATTGTGAGAATAAGCGGAAAAATGCGGCATCAAACTATATGTAAACAAAGATCACATAAGTTATTATTATTCATTGTGAAAATCCCTATTTCTGAGCAGAAAAAGCTAACGGTATTCTGGAAAATCGAATTAATCGTTTTGAATTATTGTAAACTCAATAGAAAGAGCCAGAAATGATTTTCATTAAAAATAGAAGAACCTAACGAAAAATTATAAGCAATAATAAAACCGTACTATGATTTAAAAAGATGTGGATACAACCCCAAAGGAGGAGATACAGAGGTTTCAATCTCATGTGCAGAAATGGCAATTCATTTCTCATTGCATCACCATTATGTTATGCTCCCGGAACTACTAAAAACTCATCAGTTTGAGGTGGACGAAAACGAAACAAATTCTTGTTGTCATGACAACGATGTGAACAATAAGGCATATACTGTATTTTTAACTCGTTTATCGACAATTATTAATTTTAAAATGGACCATTTCCTTTGATACATTGCAATTCTTACAGCCCAAACGTTGTGATTCTGAAACAAGATTTTTTCTCTTCAAGTTTATTCTTTTCTTTAATAGAGAAAAGAAAAAAAAATGGAACATTGTTCTAAATCATAAAAAAATGTTATTCTTTTTAACACGTTTTTATTAACTCGCTTTCTTGTCTGTCTGTCTGTTCGGTACAAATCTTGCGATCGATTTTAAACTAACTTCCCGATGAGCTGGAGACTTGAAACTTTAAACATAGTTCAGAACTAGATGACAATGCATTATTAATTCAGTTTCTTGTCTGTCTGTCTGTCCGTTTGTCTGTCATTTCATGTTTTGCATGACGCATCCGCAGTACGTTTTTCATTATATCTCGAAAACTATTAACATTACAGACATGGTTCTTGGGTATACGGATGACCCATGGGATCATCGAAGCACCCCCATATTTTAGCCATATCTTTGCGCATGCGCAGTACGTTTTCATTATATCCCAAAGGTCTCTGTGTCACATAACTTACTTTTCAGGAAAATAACAATTTTTTATTTATGATCAGGTGAAGAGAAACTGAAATAAACCTGAAATGTGTCACATGTCTCCGTCATAATCTCATCAAGGTGTTTAAAATCGATTGCAAAATTTCACACACAGAAGACTAAAAAGCAGAAAATAATTATTTAAAAAAATAAAAATTTTAATAGACCACGTTTTTAAA
>BGPR01028478.1:0-19954 GCA_013235015.1 Araneus ventricosus | reverse complement strand
GGCGCCCAGTGAAGTTGCAGCTTTTGCGAAGACATTGAAGTCCAAGCATAATCGGGGCTGGTGAAGACAATAAATCAATTATTTACCAGGTTTCCTTTATCTTGTTCTTTTCTTATTTTGAGAGTAGGATTTAGTTTGCGCAACTTTTACTTTTCACACGACTTTGGGGAAACAAAATTCTGTAGCCTTTTTAATCCCTTATGTTTTCTTGTGTCCTTCATTAACGACTTAGATTTCACGTACACCCAACTGGTCCTTGAAGTACCCCCAGGGGTACGCGTACCACAGGTTGGAAACCTCTGCGCTATAGAATGAAAATCCCTCGTTAACACTGTTTGCATCCATCGTGATGAGAAGGTGGATGAACCCCCTTATTCAGGGCCCGGCTCAAACTGAAAATTAAAAGTTTTGTTTTATTCTGTTTTTCATTAATGCAATTTTTATTGGCCAAAATTAATACAATTATATCTTCCCTGCATTCTGACGTTTTAATTTTTTTCCCAATTCCTCAAACTCTATGTTAGTGTTATGAAAGAGGGTCGTTGGTGGACAGCTATTGGAATTTTATACTATACTTTTGCTTCCCCAAGGCCCTTCAACGACCCCACCCCTTCCGGCGTGTTCGAATTTCAATTAAAAAACTAACATACCGTATCTATACGTGTTTAATTTACGAAAGATTTCATGTACAGACGCTCTTCCCACTTCCATTTTACGGTCACAATTTTTTTTAAAATTAATTAAATGAGAAAAAAAATTAATTTCCTTCTCTTAAATTAAACTTTCTCTAAGCCGTAATTGAAATTTAACAGGATGTTGACTACTACACTAATTCATATGATTAAACCAACAAGAAAAATACGTGCACATTATGTAGCTGTTGATATGTCAGAATCGACGGGAATGATGGAACTTCTCATTTTCTTGAAATGTATAAGTTAATGATATCAAAAGATGTCCATGTATTCCTGTTAAGAGATACTCTTTTCTTACATACTCTTGACTTCTTTCGAGTTTCTAAAGACGGAATTTTCAAATCGATTTATTTTTAAAATGGTAGAGTTCTGAAATTTTGTATACGTGTTCTCGATAGTTACGTGTTCCCGATGACAATGCAAAATTTCAATAATTTCAGAACTTAATTATCAATTAAATGTTTAATTAATTTAAAATTTCGACTTTAATCGAGAACAAATGATATGTGGCGAATTCTTCTAAAAACAAATCGCCCAAGATTGAAGATCTCACTTGCTGTAAAGCAGATAGTATTTTTTATGGTAAATTAAGAATATTATAGGAAGGCAAAAATTAGAAAGAAAGAATTAGAACATTTATTCAATCAGGAAATTAAAACTAAGACTAAAAACTCGAAAATAATAAACATAAAAAATCTTTTTTAAAACACTCTTTCATCAGCATGCTAAAAAAGTAGAAAACAATTTTCTTATATTAAAATGTTGGAAGTAAAAAAATTCGTAAAAGCGAGGCGCCGAAATCAATACGATAAGGAAATTAAGTCACAATGTACATTATTAGAAAACGAATTCCATTCAAAAAATTAAAATATATTATGGATGTGATTAAAATTCGCTTAGTATATTTCTATCAGCGCACCGCGCTTTAAGGATATTTTTCAGTTCCAGAATTTTGATAAAAATTATTATCTTCTGTTTCATAATGCAATAATAAAAGCGTGTTTATTTGAAAAGTTTTATTACGTTTGTTATTTCACCATAACAATCGGCTGAATTTCCAGAGGAATCGGGAAATATGTGCGTTACATATTTCTTAACGTACCCTTGACGAATACAATGGAGACACCGGCTTACTTGTTTGCGGTCTGCATTTCAATCTTGGAACATTTTGAGAAACACTTCAGAAAAGAAAATAAACTTAAAAATAAAATTCAAATTGCCTTGGGCCAATTTCAGGTCAAAGGAATTTAAGTGGACTCGTACTGTGATTACAAATGTGTTTAACACTCGCCGGAAAAATTTGAAAATCCATCCTGCCGTGAAAACTTTAATCTGATGGTATTCCCAATTTGAAAAGTATCCGAGCATTCCTAATACACGCTTGACCTCCACAGGTAAAGCAGAAGCCTCTTTTGCATATTTCCTAAAATTTTATCAATATGGATCGTAATCTCAATGAAATCAATCAGAAACATACTTGGTGATAGTAACTGATAAAACAACTTAATTTTGAAAAGTATTTATTATTAAGTTTATTTACAAAATATTAAAATAAATTAAATCATTTATAAATAAAAGTAGGTATCCATTATGCTACAAGCATCTTTCTACAGGAACTCCTTTGCACTGGTTTGAAGGCTTATTTCTTTTTTGATTTTCAATAATATGCGACCCTTTTCAGAGTGAAGCAGATCGCTACAAACAAATTATAGATTACCTTCTCATAATAACTCCTCAATACTCAAAGTAAACTATTCAAAATTATCCACAAGACAAATCATCAGAGATTAAATCGGATTTCTGATATTAAATTTGACTCGATAAAATTTCTGAAATATGAGCATTATTGCTAAAAGCCTTTACATTATCCTTTCAGGCTGGTAAAACCTTTCGCATACGAAATTTAAAAAAAAATATATACTTTTTTTAGATAGTAGTTTTGAAAATTTTTAGGGCTGTTGGTTAAGATTAAAATAAAAGTAAAATTATATGTAATGTAATGATGGAAAGAAACAATTTTTTGTTTAGAAATTAGATTTAAAATGGTAAATTTTTCTCAGGCACAAGTAATGGATTACAAAAGATATGTCTCCAAACGGCAACGCAATAATTATATTAAATTTTTTGCAACAAGTTTTAGGCTCTGCCCTTCAACAGCAATTAAGGGGTCCTTCAAGGTTTACTACTTGTGAGGTAGCAGAATAGCGCTTAGCTTCTCATTAATCTTATTTATCGTCCTATAACTATCAGAAACAGACTCGGACCTCACAGGTTAATAAATACAGGTCTATTACAAGCAATTAACTTGGAACGATAAACTATCTGGAAAGAATGGTAAGTCTAATGACATCTTTGGCATCACAGTTGAATTCTTTTAGGATAAATCAGTTACTTCCTTTAAAAAAGCAGCCATACAATTAAACATCGAAAAAAAAAATAGTTCGAGGTTTTCCTGTTTATCCTTTTGATTATTGCAACTTAAAACAAGCGGTCATACAATTAAACATCTAAATATTATTTGAGGTTTTCCCCTTTTTTTTCTCTCGATTACTATAAATTTAAATAAACAGTCATACAATTAAACATCTAAAAAATCGCTTGAGGTTTTTCCTATTTTTACTTTTGACTACTACTACAAGTTTTAATACAGTGAGGAACGTTGATTTTTCAACGTTCTTTTAATGCATCAAGGCCACATGTTCTACTTTCTTGCTGAGTAGCAAGCATTCCTATCCAATTATTTAAGAATGTTTTTCGTTCTTTTTGTTGTGCATTTGGAAACGTCAACTCGAAAAAGTTAAGGTTGCAGAGAAACGAAATGAAAAAGCCCATTCCGAAATCACAGACATGTTAGTACTCAATATGCAAGAACATTCGTATTCGAGCACAGTAATTTAGCTGACATAGATTGAATGTAAAATAAATGCTTTAAACTTCTTCGTCTTTTCGTAGTTTCATTTACAGTCTATTTGCAAACGTACTGAGTGAACCACGCAAGACATCATCGCGAATTATTTATGCTCGGTAAAATAGCAACGTGAAGTGAATTCATGGCGAGTTGAACCAGAATTAAATATTCATTCATATTCGGTTTTTACTACTTTCTTCCGCTAAAATCATACTTAAAATAAATTTTCTGTATTTCAGGATGGTTTTTACGTACATATCAGAGATTTCAAAAACTACTTTTCATCTCTCTCCTGTTATACAAAAATAATCCTTTTTGAAGGCACTAATATAGTTAATTTTAGATTTATGTACCGATAAATCGATGATTATACAAGAAAAGCAAAATAATCAATTAAATTCAACAAATCGCATAAATGATAGTTCAGATAAATAAATCAAGTCACAGACAGGCACCTAAATAGACATGAATTTTTAAATATATATTTTTATACAAAATGCAGTCAATTCATACTCAAAAGATACACGTAAAATACATCGCATCGATGTGATTTTGGAATCCATCAGCATCTTACAAGAGAAAAAAGGACGAGAGTTCACGACACAGCGTAAGGAAACATGCGGGTAGATGTCAGACAAGAGTGTCGAATTCCCGTCCCTCAGCGAATATGTTTGCGTCCCAGCAAAGGTAACAGTATTCCTAATTACGCATAGTTACTAATAACGAACTGCAACATTCGCCAACGACCGATTATTAGTCGTGTTACATCGAAACACCATTTCCGAAACACCATACCTCAGGAGCCAATAATAAAATAATACCTACCTGCCAGGCCAGTAGTATTCTACTGCAGTTGCTGAATGGAACGAAATTTAGAGAGACGAATATAAAGAATCAGTACCTATGGAGATAATCGGGATCCAATGCTCTTCAGATTTGAAGGCAAAATTTATTGAAGTTGTGACACCTGAATTTTACAAATATTATTTGCCAGCCAGGTTTGAGAATATTGGCAAATGAAATTATTTCCACGTTTGGAAGTATGCATTAGTGCAAACAATTATTTTCTCCCGTGAAAGGGAATCCTGTTAGATCCAGAATTACTGACATTCACTTCGAGTCAGTTTTGAGATTAATTACTGCGGACAAGAAATCCCGCGAAGTAGAAGAGAAGAGATCTGTGGCCAACGATCCTATCAGGAAGGAGACATTTACTTTACCAGTGTCCGTCCGCCACCTGGGGGGAACCACAAATATGTGGATATAAGAAGTCGCCATATAAGTAAGCGGGTTCTCGCTCCTGGTAGTGGGTATAGTAATAGTGGGGCTTTAGGTCCCTCCACCAGTGATAGTACGTACCTCCTTAGGGAGGGGTCGGGCCTTGGCCAGGTGATTGGCTACTAGGATTCCGGCCTCAATATTCGAAGCTATTGCAGCGGCTGCCATTCAGTTGACCTGGATGCCACGACAGGGTGGGGATAGACCTATCTTGAGGTCACCACTGTCCTCGATCTTTTTTATACCGAGTTTTCGATATAGACCAACATTTCTAAAAAATTGAAGCGTTGTCTTTTTCGACTCACATTAACATAGACCTTGTTTATTTCACCATTTGATTTCGACACCCTTGGCTTAAAATTACAAGCACGTTTATCATGGGACATCTGGTCACTGAAATTAAAAATAATTTCGTGAAACAGAAGGGCACAAAATGGGAATAACTATTTTTTTATACAAGTATACAAAAAAAAACCCTTTGTTACTCAGAAGACAGTTCTGATAACCATCATTTTCGTAAACATTATAGTTCGTAATAACGATTTAGTCCGAATAAACAAAATCTAAAAGCAAATTTCTTCTTCGAACAGAAATGAAAACGTCTGAAGCCGATTTTCATAAACACAACTGTAAGAGTTGAAAATCTAATCCTCAATATTTTTAAGAGTTATCCAAACTATACTAAAATAAACACGTGTACCTCAAAAGAACAATATTCATTTAACTACTATTTATTGACAGTATCCCTGTAGTTTAAATTCTGAATTCTCAGTTTGGCCACAAGCATACGCAGTATTGCATGACCCAGAAAATCAGTAAACAGTTTCTTACAAAAGTTACGTTTTGTTTTCATGTAGTGCAGTGGTACGCAAAAAAATTTTTGTGGGTCGCTGAATTCAAAGAAATTTATTTAACAATAAAAAAATATAAGGCTTTGCGAAAAAATTTTACACAAAGTGAGGGGGTCGTAAATGAAAATAGTTTGAGAACCACTGATGTAGTGAAAACAATCTTGGGGAAAAAAATACGAAACTAGAAAAGACAGTTTTCTTTATCCGTCAGGCAATGCTTCCGAGAAACCGGTACATTGTATCGGCCTCTTGATGATTAACTGAATAGTGAAGGTAAACTCACTGTTCCTAAGAGCTTTTTTTGCGCTTCAAAGAATTTCTTTTTTCTAATCACTGAGAAAGATGGCTTCAATAAAGAGACCAGACGCTTCGGATTGGCCGGAAATGTCCTGTTTATTAATCCTTTACCCCGTACTGAGAAAATGTGCCGGATTTTTTCCTAATTTGAACTAAATCTCTCGGAATGTCACGTTTTTTTACTTAAAATACAGTAAAGCACCGTTTATACGTCTTTCAAGGGACTGACGTAAAACGATGTAATAAAATTTTACTAAACAGCTTTGATTATTATAAATTTAATGCAAATTCATTTAAAAGTACCTTTAATGCATATTTTGAGTACCAATTATACGTATCTTATAGAATTGATGTGAATCCAGGAAAGTAAGTCTGTTGAAAAGTGACGAAAGTCACTATTCTTTTGACGGAAGAAATAAGTTCCAAGTTTTTTAATGGAGTCCATTCCATTTTTAAAGAAAGATGGAACAACTCCATCATTATCGCTTAAATTAGCACCAGATAATTTGTTTTCTATTAATTAATTCATTAATTCCGAATAATTTCGAAGTCATGAAATCAGTACCACAGTTCACATACTAGAAAGGAGGAAATGTTCACATTTTAGAAGGGGGAAAACGACGTATAACCGAACATTCATTTCTTCCTTTTTGAACATTTTTTACTTTCTAAATTAATTTTTATGTGTTTTAAATATTATCGCTTCAAACTTATGTTGATGCAATCACTTGAGGCTGTTGCGTTAGTACGCTTAAAGATGTATTGTCATCGTTTATGTTTAAATCTGCTGTTTCTTATCTATACTTTTCTTTCTTTTTTAATTTTAATTTTTGTTTAGTATATCTATTAATTATACGTATAACCGAAGCTTTGCATTGTATAAACGAAGTAATTTATCTTTAGAATAAATCGGGACTGTGATGAAACGACGTATAAATGAGAAACGTATAAACGGTGCTTTACTGTATTAAATTCAAAACAGGTTCAATACAATAATTGCACAATAAAACTTCAAAATAAACATTAAATTCTTATCTAATGAGTTCGAAGTTTTTTAAGTCTTTTATTTGCTTTTTTATTGAATGCAGTGTACAGTAGTAAAGGAATTAAGTGGTCTTATAAAGTATTCGCTTATGATCACTGAGGACATAAGTTAAATTTAGTTTAGTTATATTAACGTCCCGTTTTGAAGCAACACGAGGGCTATTTTGGGACGGACCTCGTAATTTTGAACCTCGGTCAGATGACGAGGACGACACCTGAGCTGGCACCCCCCTCCCCAAACTTCCACGCCACACCAACGGGAGGACGTTTGACCACTACGTATGATTTAACGTGCAACATACACGGAGGATCTTCAGTGGAATCGGGTCTCGAACCTGGAGCCCTCCGGCCCCAAAGCCGAGACCTTACCACTAGGCCACCGCGGCCCTGACATAAGTTAAGAGTGTGTTTAATTAACGAAAACAATTTAGAAATAAAAACAACTTTTAGTTCCTTGCTTCGAATCAACAAAAATAAATTCGAATCATCGACGATAGATAACCCTTAAAAGCCAGATTTTTAAAAAATTGATTTTAAAATGTTTTTTTTACTTTTATTTCTTGAATAAAACATGGAAAAAATACTTCAAAAAATCCTATTTTGTTTTAAAGTATGGTTTTATGACCAAGAAACAGTTTTTACCAACTGACAACATCGAGCTTTAGTTGAGAAAAAAATTTCAATGATAAAAAATTACATAACACAGATGAGTTTTAATAAATAATAATATGGATAAGAAATTTCCTTCAGCGATGTAGAATAAAATATGGTATTCTCAAGAGTACAAACATTGGGTATGTTGCTTAAAAAGACGCAGCCTCAAGTGAAAAGCAACTATTTTTATTTTTTATCAGCACTCAGGCTGCCATCTATATGTTGTAAATTGATTAAATAAAAATTTCAGTATGTATCCTACTGGCAACAACACGCATTAGAGCTTCAGTCTTATTCTCAAGATTTTAGAAGATAAAATTGGGTGTGTTGCTGAAAGGCAACACTGGGCCTTTAAGGGTTAAATCGCGACAAACACACGTGACAACTGATCATTTTAGTTAGTTTTAAACGTAAGTCAGATTTAAACTCCGCTTTGATTTATGCATGCCGTTCACTAGGTCAGAAGCCAATGCATCTCGATCGACATAAAGAATGACACCAGGATGTATCAGTTACATAAAATGTTATTCGTAAATTTAAAAGGAAGCTGTTCATCAAGAACACAATATAAACGTCAGTTCCTGTTTAGAGGCATGATCCCATATTTCATTCTCTGCTCGTAAACAATTGAGGCGCAGTGATCCTGGAAGCGGCTACTAAGACGTCAAAAAAGCATTCAGTCTTTGGAACGTTAAAGCAAACGGCTCGTAAACTCGTACGTAAGGCCATTCACTGCACGAAACGGCACAGCGATTCACGAACGGTTCGTGTGAACGGAATCGGCGGCGAATAAACTCATTTTTCATAAAAAGAGAAAAATAAAGAAAGCTGAGTAATTCATGCGTTAACCAAGAATCCTAACTTTCTAGTTGAAATCGTTTCTCAAGGGAATTATTAACTCGAATTAGTTGCTTTGCTTTTCGTTTTACTAAATGATGAAAGGCATAATATAATTTCCATAAGTAATATTTGTTATTTATGCCAAGTGATAAATTTAGGTTTAGGTATTTGGCTTAATTCGTTATATAAAAATCCTTGACTCTAGGCAAGAGAATAATAAAATGCACAAGTTTTTGCATAGCAACAAGATAGCGTAAAATTACACATAAAATTGTACCTCCCTCCCTAAAAAATTGTATTTTAAATAATAATAAATTCTATAGTATTTATAGTAGACATTACATAACATAACACTAACATAACATTAGTGGATAGCATCTCAATAGTAGACATCGGGTACATATATAAAATTACGTTTGAAGAGAAAACGGCAATTAAATGTATTTAAATGAAAATCAAAATTTTGTATCTGGTATACTTCACAGCCAAGTACAAAACTAAAGTGACCAGAAAACCCAGATAAGCCGAGACGGGCCTGGGTTTTCTTATAGTACCAGATAGGAAAAACTTCCCGGATTTGAATTAAGTGATCGCTCTGACCCGAATTCGAATCGAACATCCAGGATTGTCACGTTTTTTAATCAAGAAATAGTTTAATATTTAAAAAGTTTTCTTTTGTGGAATTCAACTGTCAATATCCATAGAACATTATCACCCTAATATTAATAAAGTGGATGAATCAACGTTAAGAAAATACGTTACTTATGCTTCTTTACTGATTCATGTTTTTTTTTTTTCCATTTCGAAAAAAAACATTCGGAAAAATCGGCCACTTTAACAAAGCGCATAGCTTTCTTTATCTTTTTCATCGAAACTGGGCCTTTTGAATTTCTTTAATATCTCTGAATCGGGCAACAGAATCATGTTTCCATCAATAAATAAATCCTTTCGTTTTTTTTCCTATTCCTCTTTTCAATTTTTTTCAAAGATATATCCTAGTTACATTAAATACACATAAAACACTTACTGAAATATTTTTCTTTCTTTTTTTTATCTCTTTTAGTCTCAGAAACTTATTGTGTTCTTCGTATCCAATTTAATAAGATTGTGCTTGTGAACTGGCTTCTGATTGCACGTTGTCGTGTGCTTTTCCTAATGTAATTTTTAAAATTAGATGCAGCTAAGCACTAAAAAAAAATTTAATGTGAACAATCTACTTATAAATAAATAAAAAATAAAAACAGGGCAGTCTTGGGCACATTTCAAATTCGGGATAAATGTGGATGAGAGAATTAACAACTGATTAATCCGTGACATATCTAGATACATTAAAAATTATTTCATAAGATAACCATAGAATGCTCTGTTTCAAAGATTTCATCGAATGAATTTCGTTCTATAGCAATTAATAACGAGTGATAGAATTGATTGCTGGCCTTGCTTAACAGACGCGCCAAAAGCGACAGCTAAACATTTACCGCGACTTTTCATCAACGACCAAAATATCGAATTCATGTTCTTTTTTTTCTGCGAACTGAATCTTCAGCGCGTAATGAATGCAGTTCCAATATTAATCACATCTCAACCTTCGCCCTGAAGTAAGCGGATCGCCCACGTGACAGAAGAGTACAATAGGGTTGGGCAACAAAAATTACCCTTTGTGTTCCGAGTCTTATAAAAGCGTGGGGTAGAATTGATTAGTAGGCATTTGGTATTCCAAACGTGGGTTTGATGACGATTAGCTGCGATGATGGGAAAATTAAGATCAGCAATTGAATTCGGGACATTGTCCAATCTAGAGGACGATGAAATTGATGGAGAATTCGGTAAATTCAATACTGTCAGTCGTTCTGAAGTTAATCTTCCTTTTAAATTTGGCATTTTTTTATTCATAATTTATTGTAAGAATTTAATAGGGGAGCTAAATTATCGGGAAATGGAGTAATAAAATGCTAAAACATCTGGATCTGAGGTCGAGAAATTAAACTAGCCATTTTGTGTCAGTGTGGGTTTGACCCAATAAACAATGCAATGCATTCATAACATAATGTATGATATTAAACGAATTTCAATTTCTAATTATCCATTTAGCATTACCTTTCCATTATATCTTAAGCAAAGAAACTTAAAATTCTGTGTGAGAGTGAATATGTACATTTGATGGATTTTTGCCACAAATGTAGCATAAACAGAAATATCGAGAATGAATATAGTGCAGATATTAATTGAAGACTATTAGGTTTATAGTAGGGATGTAACGAATAGTCATTTGGCCGAATATTCGGCCAAATTTCAGGCTGAATACCAAATTTTCAAAAGCAATTCACTTTTGATTGCAAATGAAATATTTTTCAAATTTTAAAAGAAGAAAAATAAGATTAAATAAAATTGATTTTTTATTATTTTTATACTTAAAAAAATGTTAATGCTTTTATGCATATTTGTAGCATTTTAAATACCTTAATTCCAATAATAAGAAATGACAAACCCTCTTCATTTTGGGATTGCTTCAAGAAATAAAAGTCATCATTGTTTGCATGGCAATGACAAACACAGAAGAAAATTAAATGGATAAATTAAAATTACTAGAAGTAAATTACTAAAAATAACTTCTAATAGATAGAATGGAGTGTCCACTTAATTGGTGGACAAAAAAATGCAGAAAAATTTCCAAGGTTCGCAAATTTGGCAAGAAAATATATCTAATCCAGTAAACGAAAGCCAAAAATCGACGAATAGAGAAAAAAAAAGGGTGTAGTTTTGAAATTTGGCACAGTTGTTGGGGGTAGTGTCCTAAACGACATACTAAAAGAACATTTTTCTAAAAACATTTTATCCTGAATTTATTCTGACCATTATCTGTGTAGCATTCGGCCAGATCGAATATTCGGGGAAGGGCCGAATAGGTCTAATACTGAATATTCCTTACATCTCTAGTTCAGAGGTCGATCCAGGTTTTGTTTAGGGGCCATTTTTGAGAAAAAAATTATTTTTGTGAAAAAATATATTTTTGTGAAAAAATATATTTTTGTGAAAAATAAAAATATTTTTGAGAAAAATTTTTTTATCATGTAAAATCTTCAATTTTAGCCGTCGTATTTCTATATTTTTTGTTTAATATCAAAAATTTTTCATTGAACCAAATATGTGTAGTAATTTGATATAATACTGAAAAACAAAACACTCTTATATATATTTTGTGCAATGCCTCATTCAAAAACTTTTAATAAAGAAGTCAGATTAAAAAAAGGGGCCTTTTTGTGAATTTTAGTTTTGTGAAGGGGCCGTTTTTATGAAGCGGAATTTTGTAAGGGGCCGTTTTTATAAAGTGGAATTTTGTGAAGGGGCCGCAAAACGAGCCCAATTTTCGCCTGTATCAACCCATGTAGTTGGTATTATATGTGTATGATACCAAACGGAGCAGACTTCCTCCTGAAAAATTATTGTTCTTACATCATAATTTTAGGTTTTGCAATGACAAATTATATGTAACTTATTAAATATACCTATTCACTGTGCAAGTGATATGTAATTATGCAATATTCTTTGTTAAAAGCACATTAAAAAATTATTATCCTGACTATATTCGGTCGAATATCTGCTTAGTATTCGGCCAACCGAATATTCGGCAAAAGATCCGAATACCGAATAGTTGCCGAATATTCGTTACATCCCTTGTTTACAGTAAATTCTTGATTTTACAGCCTTCTTAATACTTTCTGGGATATATTAGTAGTTTCACCAATGTAATGTAAACTAATCAAACGCTCTTCCCAAAATATTTTCCAAATAAGTGTCTTTATCTGTAGAATAACTTTACAATAAGCAATTCAAATCACGGTTCTCTTTTTAATAAAGGAAAGAAACCAAACAAATATACATATGTCTGCGCCTTTTAAAACACAGATACACACCCTGAAAATATTGAACAAAATGCGAAGGGGTGTTCCTTACAGAGAGGTTGGCATCTCAGCGTTCAGATATGGCCATGATGTGGTGCTTCTCCGGATTTTGATGATTCATTAAATGACAACCCTACCGGCGTTTGTCATTGCAACGATTTTGACACACGGACTGCCCATTAGAGCGAGCGAGCCGTGCTTTCCCAATGCTGAAGCTGGACCATGAAAAGCATTTTGCCTAGAGTACAAAATACTAAACGGCAGTTCAGTTTCTTAGCAGCTTAAGAATCCAACAACTTTAAACCGAGAATCTAACCGCGACATTTGCGATATCAGGCCATCAGCATAACTCCTAAAAACGAACGGGGGCAGAAAAAAATCAAGGCTTTCCAATTCACTTAAGAAAGCTGAGAATTGCCATCGAGTTAAGCTTCGAGATCTTTTAAAGTTGAACGGTTTTTTCATAGGTTTTAATACATTTTTTTTCATTACAATATCTTCGTTCATTAATATTTCTTGATGGATGACGCACCGCACGATGAGTCTTGGATCGTTCATAAACAGGCCCTTCTCGATTTACAACCGAGTTCCGTGCCGATTGACTGGACGGATTTGCATTTTTCAACACTATTTTCATTCAAGCGGGTTTTGAAAATTGTACATATAACACAAAAAATTTAATCTACTGTTCAGCAACGGATTCCGAGACTACCACTTTTGGACGATTTGACACCCCTTTCCTGTGTAAAATCGTTCAAAAGTGCTAGTCTCGGGATATTCAAACGAATTATACTTTTAATTATTGTACACTAGCCGTATTCGGCGACCAGCTTGTTCACCGGGAATATGAGTTCAATTAAATCTTGCATCATGTTACATTCATGGTTCTCTTAACAACGTAATTTTAAACTTCAGATTGTGGTATACATTTAACCCATGTTCTATTAATGACCTTGGGCCTCTTCTGTTCATTGTCTACATAAATGTTACTAATGGAGTCAAATAACTGACCATGTCATGTAACCTCTAATATCGGCAATATCTCGAAGGGGTGACGTCACAAAACGCGAACTGCGAATTTGCTTAGGTTGCTATTCGTTCTTTTCGAACTTCGCCATTATTGAACTACTAACTTTCGTTTGTGTTTTATCGAGTGCCTTTTCTTTTTTCTTTTTAACTCGCGATAAAGACGGATTTGCCAGAGCATATTCGCATGGATATTACAACTAATAATTTGTCTCCAAATTCTATAAGCTACGCGAGTGCGCGTGTGATATCTCGTAGCAGTGGGCCAATGAAATCGATCAATTTTCCTTCATACTCAAAATCAAGTAAGGAATGGGAATATGCGACCGGGCGCACGCTACATCCGTCGGGAAGCCGCTGATGTGGTATGGAAATCTGAAGAGAGTTGCGATTCAAGTGCCGTCTACACATGGCTCGAAATGATGAGATCCATCGCAAATTAGCCTTTGTGTAGATTCAAAGCGGGACGTAAATCTGATCACTCAACCAATCACCCGCGATGGGTGAAAGTATGCATAAAGTTCTACGTTTATAATTCGAATTAACCAACGAAAACTCATGTAACTCACCAGCAAGTACTGATTAAAAAAAATTTCTAACTTTATTTTAAGTAAATGCTTATAAAAAAGCGTTCACTCAGAAATCTATATGCTTAGAATGCTATGCAAAAAATGTCTTATCATTACAAGTCAAATACTACTCTCACAAATTTTATATTTCCTCAAAAGGAACAAGGAATTACGGCTGAATAATTAATTCGTCGAGTGGCATTGCTTACCAGAAAATAAAAAAGTTGACACAAAATATCAACATTTTCCATTGTTAAATACAATTTTTTTTTTTCACGAATCATTACAGACTTTTATCTTGTAAGACAATGTTAACTTGAGGATAAAATGATTGCTGCATCAGATAAAATGCGAATTGAATCCCAGTGCTTAATTACCATATTTCGCAGAAGAATCGATTTTAAAGTTTGAAGGACGCTGCACTGAGACGAAAACAAAGGATTCGATTTCTTGCGGCAGACTGCACTTCTACGCTCGTTTCCTGCTTATTCTCTGCATTGTAATCCACTCACGAGATTCGAATATTGTTATTGCAAACAATAATATCCGGGGAAATTTGCTTTTGTCCACTCAACTTATTTTTGATGGTTCAACCGTAACTGATAATGCAATAAATAAGCATGAAATAAGTCACATGAAATGGAAAAGGTTACCGAAAATACCTAAATTATGAATAAGAAGTTAATTTTGTTATGCAAATAACGGACTGTATACTTTTACAAAGACTTTGGTAATTTAAAGGCAAACATATTAAAGAAAAGATTTAAAATATTTTGTTAATTTCAAGTAGAAGGTTCTGCATTAAAATTTCTATTATTATAAGGCCAAACGTCCCGTTAACCAGGACAGTCACGATTTATGACTCTTTGTCCCGGATTGAAAAAAGTCCAGGATTTGAATAATTTTCATTTTGAATTTTTTTTTCAGTCAGTGATTTACATTAATACATTTTTAAAAAGATTCATTCTAGTGTTAATTAGTCGGGAAGGAAAATATTTTATTCTCATTCCAACGTTTAATGCGCACAGAATAGAGCCACTTTATTATAGTGTATAATCACAGTTCCTTATTGTAATTCCACTGAATGTTGCTAAAATTCGTGTGTAGGCTCCTACTATCATGAGTATAGACGGTAAAGCGATCGGATTAGCTGGTTCAATCCTAGTTTTCCGACTTCCCCCTTTCCTCTCCGTATAAAAAAAACCAAGAGTTATTATTATTATTGTTTTATATATCACACATTTAGTTTAAAGTGAATACATTTTGCTGACGGCTAACAGCTAAAATTATGAAAACTCTGTTATGTTTGCTACAATGTTAAGGCAATTTAACATCATTTGCTCTCCTCTTTCGTGAGAGTTTTGATTTAGTGATAAAATTACTGCAATTTAAAATTAATTCCAAAAATTGAAATTTATATTTTTAGTATCACGAATCTTCGTTGAGTAATTGTAAGAATCAGAATCAAATGGTGAAAAAAATGAAAGAGGGGGAAACTAAGCTACTATTTCTTTCTCTCTCTTTTTTTAAAAGCTTCAATGTAAAAATAGTAAAAACAAAATAAAATGGCGCTATGTCATTACTGCAGCCAGATCCAATTTTCCCCTTCAGGCGAACCCTAAGGTGCCCACAACAATGGGGAACTTGGTCATCAGACGAAATTTTTTCAATTTGAAATTGATAAAAGCATACACTCGAACGGTTATGGTTCAAGTTCTCTGAATGCTCTCGCTCACATTTTCCTTTACCTACGCAAATTCCTATGAATAGAACACAGAATAATTAGAAAAATTACCGACGTAGAAATTTTAGTTTCGAAGTCGTTTGGAGTAAAAACGAAAAACACTCGTGTGTATTTTTTTTTTTTTTTTCTTTTTCACTTTTTCCGTATAATTACAGTTTTACTATTCCTCTAGTAATGTTGTTAAATGCATCTAGCATGTGTGCATAATCAACCAATAGAAATTCGACTTTACGTTTTATTATACTTGCATGAAAGAAGTGCTTTATTGTTTCCATAAACTTTTGTGACACTAAACAAGTACTGAGCAGGACTTGGTCCTTGTGCTGTAACAGAGACAATAAAACGAATCAGTCGACAAACCATAAACGTATAACTCGCAGTTATAGGATGCTGTAACGGCCGGAAAGAGTCGTGGAAATATATAGCGCTGAAAATAAGGAGCCATGGTCTACAGAACCAGAAGGAGTGCATTCCACTCAACTCTCTCGTACACTTCCACAATATGGCGCGTTTTACATTCCTTCGTGAATAGAATCGAGTGTGTATTTTGGACCGTTTCGGTTTGAATGATTGGATCCAAAATTAGACAGATCTCCAATTATGATGTTAAAGACCCACATACTAAATTCTATTTATCTAACTCGTTGGGCTTTTGAGTTATCGCGTTCAAATTCACACGTACACAAATACATACAAACAGACCGACAGACAATCAAACAGTTGACGGATTTCGTCCAAAATTTGACATAGATCTGTAATTCTAGAGATAAAATTATATACCAAATTTCAACTATCGATCTCTTTAGGTTTTTGAGTAATAGTGTTCAGAGAGAGACCGAGACAAACAGAATTCTAAAAATGTTTTGTTCGGACTCGGGGAGATCTGAAACATGTATACTCGTCAATATTTGAAGTCAAACTTTTGACGATTACAATTTTTTCACTTAACATATTTCATACATGAGGAAATTAATGTAAAGGTGCATATAAAAGTATATTCCAGATGCGACTGCTTAAGGAGTTTATAGAAAACTTTAAAGATAAAGAGCCACCAACTAAAGAATCGGGGGAAAAATCAGTTGAAATCTGACGAAAATTTTTAATAAATGAACAGGATTAAGATGTCACTTTTTCCAGTAATGGAAAAGCTTCAGTCACAGAAAGCAGCTGATCATCAAAAAATTATTCACAAGGAATTTAATGAAATTTCTCGCAATGAATTTCAGTCAAAATTTTATTCGCCAAACAAGATTAGAAATATAAAGTAGTTAACGCATTGAAAAAAATCTGTGGCTACTTATGAGGAAGAAACAATGCTTTTCTTACATTAAACAAGCTAATGTTTGTTACTGTAAGGAAATTCAACAAATATTATCACGGGAAAAATATCTTTGAGAACTTTAGTGGACTGATTTCATCATTATACCGAGGAAGTTGAACTGTTTATGATCACAACATAGTCTGATCCTTACATATATAAAATGCAATACGTATATGAAATACATTTATCGTAAGTAAAGGTTAGACAGTAAAGATCACGTTATGCATTTAATATTGTCACGACTTCCAGCGATAGTTGTCGCGCGAAGTAAACTGGACGCTAAAATGTAAATAATTAATATTTTTGAACGGATGGTTTGAAACATTTTGTAAAATTGTAAGCAACGATTGTTTTGTTTAAATTCAGTGGCAGCACATTAATATTTGTGCAAAAAGAGTGTAAACAGTTTAGTTTCTATTTCTCCATCGGCATTAAAGGTTGTGTTTTTATAGTGGCTTCTCTGCTTTGAGTACGGATTTTGGTTTAATAATTATAATTTCGGAAAGCTGATCCCCACCTCTCGAATTGCTCCCGGCCCGCGGAAACTGAGATAGGGATGAACTTTTTTTGATTTATGACTTTTTTTGACTAAATTTACTTCGACACAAGTATGAACGAGTTTATGAAATAAATACATTGTTTAACTTGCTGCATATTATATCTAGGCGACGGGAAAGGGATATATAACATGCAAAATACACAAAAACGAATTGAAATAATGCTAAGGAGGGGCATTTCCTGGTATTTAGGGTTTAGGTACCAATTTTAACGGCTCGGAAAATACATGTCGTTGTTCAGGCAGGAAGTCCACAAAAACCTTTTGACGGACTACTGCAGTCAATTATAATTTGCAATTAATTATTTCGTGATAGACACCTGCTATCTAAACATCAGTAAATAAACCGTTGGGGCTAGAAACTTGCAACAATTTTTGCTATTTATCGTAACGACTCAAAAACAATTAAGTTTACAATGAACACATCTCGAAACTACAGTTTTGGAGTTATTGGTGACTTCTGCATGAACGAAGACGAAACAGTTAAGATAGAAAATTTGGGTGGAAACATTTAAGAATATGTACGGAGAGAGACCGAGACAGAGAGGCACAATTAAAGTACATAGGAAAAGGATTCCTACAACGATGCCAAGTAAGCTTTTGGGATGTACTAGTTAAGAGTGGAAATTTGGGGAAAAGGTACTAATTGTGAAATGATCGCAATTAGACATTCGTCATGCTGCCAACTGCTGTTTAAGCGAAGAATAAAAATTAACTTGTGAATTTATACTTATAAAAGGCAATGTTTGTGTTGTTTGTGGGCCTGCGTGCGATGTCCAGACGAATCTATCGCACTTACAAATTTGAAATTTGGCACACAGGTTGGTTTAATGGTGGCTCAATGCACCTTGAAGCCGCAATTTTAAAATTTAATCTAGAAATTTTTTTTATTTAATGTTTTGTGTTGTTTTGGGTGATTTTTCGCACTCGTTTCTCAATAGCACGACTTCAGATAATTGTACGAAACAAATAGATACACCATCGAAAAGAGCACACGATTTCTGTTCTAATGAAGTTAGTTTTGAATTGTTAACGTAATTTACTGAATTTTGAGAAATTTTTAAAAAATAGTCAGTTTTGCAATCGAAATTTTATTTTTGTTTTTAAATTTGCCGCATCCAACGTTCTAATAACACTATTATTTTCAAATTTTGTTCAGCTTATAACTGGAACGGTTCTGACGTATTTAAAACAAGAAGGGTTAAAATATCTTTTCCCGTTTTTCTTAATTAATTTTTTCCTGGTCAGTTGAAAGATATTTTCTCTACCAAGCTCCCTCTCGCGACACTTTCCCGGAACGTTGCTGGAGAATTTCATTGGCTGACGGTGCAGAGCGCAGGTGACGTCATAACCTTCAACTGAATGGCTTCGATTATTATTTTCGGCAGTTTCTTAAACCTTTCTTAACTTAAAAATTACTAAATTTATTTGAAAAATGAATATTAGACATGTAGCTGATCATAAATATGTAAAGGAAAAAAAATTAGCACTTTTTATTTTCAAGAAATTTGTAGTTTTACAGTAAAACCAATGCACGATAACGGGCTATTTTTCCTCCGAATAAATTATCATCGAAATGCAACTTAAATTATGTATTTCATTTATAAGCATACATAAGTATTCAGCATATTCAACCTTCATAAAGCTCAATATTACTTTCGAAAATTCAATTTTAAAAAATATCAATTTGTGCGAGAAATTCGTTTGTCTTAGAGATCAAAAGCAATTTAGATCTTGCAATGCCAATATCTTTCTGAATATTAACAGTATTGAACTGGAATTTTTATATAAGTTGCCCTATATATCTGGCTCTTAAGTTATGAAAGAAAAATTAAGCTACATTTCGCCCATGCTCAGTAAAAAAATACTCAATATGTGGTTTCACAGCGAAACCAATGAGCGCGAAAGGGTTAACGTGTTTATGTCTCGTATATTTTATACTAGCAGTACGCGCACGGCGTTGCCCGTGGGATCGGGATTTCAACAAAATAAAAAAAAGCCCACATACAATTGCATAAATGAAAAAGTTTTATAAAAGAAAAAGCATAATAAAAAGTTTTAAAAACTAAATCAAAACAGAAATATATATATATTATTGAGTTGGTCCGCCTCCTTTTCCTCTCGACCGAGTACCGTTAAATCCAAATAATGTTAAAAAATTACAATGTGAAATTTATTACACCGCGAGCAAAGTATGAAAGCCAAAGAAATAAGTTAAGACGCGCTTAAAAATAATAATCGAAGTCATGGAGTAAATACATCATCTCCT
>BGPR01028477.1:0-19954 GCA_013235015.1 Araneus ventricosus | reverse complement strand
AGGAGATGATGTATTTACTCCATGACTTCGATTATTATTTTTAAGCGCGTCTTAACTTATTTCTTTGGCTTTCATACTTTGCTCGCGGTGTAATAAATTTCACATTGTAATTTTTTAACATTATTTGGATTTAACGGTACTCGGTCGAGAGGAAAAGGAGGCGGACCAACTCAATAATATATATATATTTCTGTTTTGATTTAGTTTTTAAAACTTTTTATTATGCTTTTTCTTTTATAAAACTTTTTCATTTATGCAATTGTATGTGGGCTTTTTTTTATTTTGTTGAAATCCCGATCCCACGGGCAACGCCGTGCGCGTACTGCTAGTATAAAATATACGAGACATAAACACGTTAACCCTTTCGCGCTCATTGGTTTCGCTGTGAAACCACATATTGAGTATTTTTTTACTGAGCATGGGCGAAATGTAGCTTAATTTTTCTTTCATAACTTAAGAGCCAGATATATAGGGCAACTTATATAAAAATTCCAGTTCAATACTGTTAATATTCAGAAAGATATTGGCATTGCAAGATCTAAATTGCTTTTGATCTCTAAGACAAACGAATTTCTCGCACAAATTGATATTTTTTAAAATTGAATTTTCGAAAGTAATATTGAGCTTTATGAAGGTTGAATATGCTGAATACTTATGTATGCTTATAAATGAAATACATAATTTAAGTTGCATTTCGATGATAATTTATTCGGAGGAAAAATAGCCCGTTATCGTGCATTGGTTTTACTGTAAAACTACAAATTTCTTGAAAATAAAAAGTGCTAATTTTTTTTCCTTTACATATTTATGATCAGCTACATGTCTAATATTCATTTTTCAAATAAATTTAGTAATTTTTAAGTTAAGAAAGGTTTAAGAAACTGCCGAAAATAATAATCGAAGCCATTCAGTTGAAGGTTATGACGTCACCTGCGCTCTGCACCGTCAGCCAATGAAATTCTCCAGCAACGTTCCGGGAAAGTGTCGCGAGAGGGAGCTTGGTAGAGAAAATATCTTTCAACTGACCAGGAAAAAATTAATTAAGAAAAACGGGAAAAGATATTTTAACCCTTCTTGTTTTAAATACGTCAGAACCGTTCCAGTTATAAGCTGAACAAAATTTGAAAATAATAGTGTTATTAGAACGTTGGATGCGGCAAATTTAAAAACAAAAATAAAATTTCGATTGCAAAACTGACTATTTTTTAAAAATTTCTCAAAATTCAGTAAATTACGTTAACAATTCAAAACTAACTTCATTAGAACAGAAATCGTGTGCTCTTTTCGATGGTGTATCTATTTGTTTCGTACAATTATCTGAAGTCGTGCTATTGAGAAACGAGTGCGAAAAATCACCCAAAACAACACAAAACATTAAATAAAAAAAATTTCTAGATTAAATTTTAAAATTGCGGCTTCAAGGTGCATTGAGCCACCATTAAACCAACCTGTGTGCCAAATTTCAAATTTGTAAGTGCGATAGATTCGTCTGGACATCGCACGCAGGCCCACAAACAACACAAACATTGCCTTTTATAAGTATAAATTCACAAGTTAATTTTTATTCTTCGCTTAAACAGCAGTTGGCAGCATGACGAATGTCTAATTGCGATCATTTCACAATTAGTACCTTTTCCCCAAATTTCCACTCTTAACTAGTACATCCCAAAAGCTTACTTGGCATCGTTGTAGGAATCCTTTTCCTATGTACTTTAATTGTGCCTCTCTGTCTCGGTCTCTCTCCGTACATATTCTTAAATGTTTCCACCCAAATTTTCTATCTTAACTGTTTCGTCTTCGTTCATGCAGAAGTCACCAATAACTCCAAAACTGTAGTTTCGAGATGTGTTCATTGTAAACTTAATTGTTTTTGAGTCGTTACGATAAATAGCAAAAATTGTTGCAAGTTTCTAGCCCCAACGGTTTATTTACTGATGTTTAGATAGCAGGTGTCTATCACGAAATAATTAATTGCAAATTATAATTGACTGCAGTAGTCCGTCAAAAGGTTTTTGTGGACTTCCTGCCTGAACAACGACATGTATTTTCCGAGCCGTTAAAATTGGTACCTAAACCCTAAATACCAGGAAATGCCCCTCCTTAGCATTATTTCAATTCGTTTTTGTGTATTTTGCATGTTATATATCCCTTTCCCGTCGCCTAGATATAATATGCAGCAAGTTAAACAATGTATTTATTTCATAAACTCGTTCATACTTGTGTCGAAGTAAATTTAGTCAAAAAAAGTCATAAATCAAAAAAAGTTCATCCCTATCTCAGTTTCCGCGGGCCGGGAGCAATTCGAGAGGTGGGGATCAGCTTTCCGAAATTATAATTATTAAACCAAAATCCGTACTCAAAGCAGAGAAGCCACTATAAAAACACAACCTTTAATGCCGATGGAGAAATAGAAACTAAACTGTTTACACTCTTTTTGCACAAATATTAATGTGCTGCCACTGAATTTAAACAAAACAATCGTTGCTTACAATTTTACAAAATGTTTCAAACCATCCGTTCAAAAATATTAATTATTTACATTTTAGCGTCCAGTTTACTTCGCGCGACAACTATCGCTGGAAGTCGTGACAATATTAAATGCATAACGTGATCTTTACTGTCTAACCTTTACTTACGATAAATGTATTTCATATACGTATTGCATTTTATATATGTAAGGATCAGACTATGTTGTGATCATAAACAGTTCAACTTCCTCGGTATAATGATGAAATCAGTCCACTAAAGTTCTCAAAGATATTTTTCCCGTGATAATATTTGTTGAATTTCCTTACAGTAACAAACATTAGCTTGTTTAATGTAAGAAAAGCATTGTTTCTTCCTCATAAGTAGCCACAGATTTTTTTCAATGCGTTAACTACTTTATATTTCTAATCTTGTTTGGCGAATAAAATTTTGACTGAAATTCATTGCGAGAAATTTCATTAAATTCCTTGTGAATAATTTTTTGATGATCAGCTGCTTTCTGTGACTGAAGCTTTTCCATTACTGGAAAAAGTGACATCTTAATCCTGTTCATTTATTAAAAATTTTCGTCAGATTTCAACTGATTTTTCCCCCGATTCTTTAGTTGGTGGCTCTTTATCTTTAAAGTTTTCTATAAACTCCTTAAGCAGTCGCATCTGGAATATACTTTTATATGCACCTTTACATTAATTTCCTCATGTATGAAATATGTTAAGTGAAAAAATTGTAATCGTCAAAAGTTTGACTTCAAATATTGACGAGTATACATGTTTCAGATCTCCCCGAGTCCGAACAAAACATTTTTAGAATTCTGTTTGTCTCGGTCTCTCTCTGAACACTATTACTCAAAAACCTAAAGAGATCGATAGTTGAAATTTGGTATATAATTTTATCTCTAGAATTACAGATCTATGTCAAATTTTGGACGAAATCCGTCAACTGTTTGATTGTCTGTCGGTCTGTTTGTATGTATTTGTGTACGTGTGAATTTGAACGCGATAACTCAAAAGCCCAACGAGTTAGATAAATAGAATTTAGTATGTGGGTCTTTAACATCATAATTGGAGATCTGTCTAATTTTGGATCCAATCATTCAAACCGAAACGGTCCAAAATACACACTCGATTCTATTCACGAAGGAATGTAAAACGCGCCATATTGTGGAAGTGTACGAGAGAGTTGAGTGGAATGCACTCCTTCTGGTTCTGTAGACCATGGCTCCTTATTTTCAGCGCTATATATTTCCACGACTCTTTCCGGCCGTTACAGCATCCTATAACTGCGAGTTATACGTTTATGGTTTGTCGACTGATTCGTTTTATTGTCTCTGTTACAGCACAAGGACCAAGTCCTGCTCAGTACTTGTTTAGTGTCACAAAAGTTTATGGAAACAATAAAGCACTTCTTTCATGCAAGTATAATAAAACGTAAAGTCGAATTTCTATTGGTTGATTATGCACACATGCTAGATGCATTTAACAACATTACTAGAGGAATAGTAAAACTGTAATTATACGGAAAAAGTGAAAAAGAAAAAAAAAAAAAAAATACACACGAGTGTTTTTCGTTTTTACTCCAAACGACTTCGAAACTAAAATTTCTACGTCGGTAATTTTTCTAATTATTCTGTGTTCTATTCATAGGAATTTGCGTAGGTAAAGGAAAATGTGAGCGAGAGCATTCAGAGAACTTGAACCATAACCGTTCGAGTGTATGCTTTTATCAATTTCAAATTGAAAAAATTTCGTCTGATGACCAAGTTCCCCATTGTTGTGGGCACCTTAGGGTTCGCCTGAAGGGGAAAATTGGATCTGGCTGCAGTAATGACATAGCGCCATTTTATTTTGTTTTTACTATTTTTACATTGAAGCTTTTAAAAAAAGAGAGAGAAAGAAATAGTAGCTTAGTTTCCCCCTCTTTCATTTTTTTCACCATTTGATTCTGATTCTTACAATTACTCAACGAAGATTCGTGATACTAAAAATATAAATTTCAATTTTTGGAATTAATTTTAAATTGCAGTAATTTTATCACTAAATCAAAACTCTCACGAAAGAGGAGAGCAAATGATGTTAAATTGCCTTAACATTGTAGCAAACATAACAGAGTTTTCATAATTTTAGCTGTTAGCCGTCAGCAAAATGTATTCACTTTAAACTAAATGTGTGATATATAAAACAATAATAATAATAACTCTTGGTTTTTTTTATACGGAGAGGAAAGGGGGAAGTCGGAAAACTAGGATTGAACCAGCTAATCCGATCGCTTTACCGTCTATACTCATGATAGTAGGAGCCTACACACGAATTTTAGCAACATTCAGTGGAATTACAATAAGGAACTGTGATTATACACTATAATAAAGTGGCTCTATTCTGTGCGCATTAAACGTTGGAATGAGAATAAAATATTTTCCTTCCCGACTAATTAACACTAGAATGAATCTTTTTAAAAATGTATTAATGTAAATCACTGACTGAAAAAAAAATTCAAAATGAAAATTATTCAAATCCTGGACTTTTTTCAATCCGGGACAAAGAGTCATAAATCGTGACTGTCCTGGTTAACGGGACGTTTGGCCTTATAATAATAGAAATTTTAATGCAGAACCTTCTACTTGAAATTAACAAAATATTTTAAATCTTTTCTTTAATATGTTTGCCTTTAAATTACCAAAGTCTTTGTAAAAGTATACAGTCCGTTATTTGCATAACAAAATTAACTTCTTATTCATAATTTAGGTATTTTCGGTAACCTTTTCCATTTCATGTGACTTATTTCATGCTTATTTATTGCATTATCAGTTACGGTTGAACCATCAAAAATAAGTTGAGTGGACAAAAGCAAATTTCCCCGGATATTATTGTTTGCAATAACAATATTCGAATCTCGTGAGTGGATTACAATGCAGAGAATAAGCAGGAAACGAGCGTAGAAGTGCAGTCTGCCGCAAGAAATCGAATCCTTTGTTTTCGTCTCAGTGCAGCGTCCTTCAAACTTTAAAATCGATTCTTCTGCGAAATATGGTAATTAAGCACTGGGATTCAATTCGCATTTTATCTGATGCAGCAATCATTTTATCCTCAAGTTAACATTGTCTTACAAGATAAAAGTCTGTAATGATTCGTGAAAAAAAAAAATTGTATTTAACAATGGAAAATGTTGATATTTTGTGTCAACTTTTTTATTTTCTGGTAAGCAATGCCACTCGACGAATTAATTATTCAGCCGTAATTCCTTGTTCCTTTTGAGGAAATATAAAATTTGTGAGAGTAGTATTTGACTTGTAATGATAAGACATTTTTTGCATAGCATTCTAAGCATATAGATTTCTGAGTGAACGCTTTTTTATAAGCATTTACTTAAAATAAAGTTAGAAATTTTTTTTAATCAGTACTTGCTGGTGAGTTACATGAGTTTTCGTTGGTTAATTCGAATTATAAACGTAGAACTTTATGCATACTTTCACCCATCGCGGGTGATTGGTTGAGTGATCAGATTTACGTCCCGCTTTGAATCTACACAAAGGCTAATTTGCGATGGATCTCATCATTTCGAGCCATGTGTAGACGGCACTTGAATCGCAACTCTCTTCAGATTTCCATACCACATCAGCGGCTTCCCGACGGATGTAGCGTGCGCCCGGTCGCATATTCCCATTCCTTACTTGATTTTGAGTATGAAGGAAAATTGATCGATTTCATTGGCCCACTGCTACGAGATATCACACGCGCACTCGCGTAGCTTATAGAATTTGGAGACAAATTATTAGTTGTAATATCCATGCGAATATGCTCTGGCAAATCCGTCTTTATCGCGAGTTAAAAAGAAAAAAGAAAAGGCACTCGATAAAACACAAACGAAAGTTAGTAGTTCAATAATGGCGAAGTTCGAAAAGAACGAATAGCAACCTAAGCAAATTCGCAGTTCGCGTTTTGTGACGTCACCCCTTCGAGATATTGCCGATATTAGAGGTTACATGACATGGTCAGTTATTTGACTCCATTAGTAACATTTATGTAGACAATGAACAGAAGAGGCCCAAGGTCATTAATAGAACATGGGTTAAATGTATACCACAATCTGAAGTTTAAAATTACGTTGTTAAGAGAACCATGAATGTAACATGATGCAAGATTTAATTGAACTCATATTCCCGGTGAACAAGCTGGTCGCCGAATACGGCTAGTGTACAATAATTAAAAGTATAATTCGTTTGAATATCCCGAGACTAGCACTTTTGAACGATTTTACACAGGAAAGGGGTGTCAAATCGTCCAAAAGTGGTAGTCTCGGAATCCGTTGCTGAACAGTAGATTAAATTTTTTGTGTTATATGTACAATTTTCAAAACCCGCTTGAATGAAAATAGTGTTGAAAAATGCAAATCCGTCCAGTCAATCGGCACGGAACTCGGTTGTAAATCGAGAAGGGCCTGTTTATGAACGATCCAAGACTCATCGTGCGGTGCGTCATCCATCAAGAAATATTAATGAACGAAGATATTGTAATGAAAAAAAATGTATTAAAACCTATGAAAAAACCGTTCAACTTTAAAAGATCTCGAAGCTTAACTCGATGGCAATTCTCAGCTTTCTTAAGTGAATTGGAAAGCCTTGATTTTTTTCTGCCCCCGTTCGTTTTTAGGAGTTATGCTGATGGCCTGATATCGCAAATGTCGCGGTTAGATTCTCGGTTTAAAGTTGTTGGATTCTTAAGCTGCTAAGAAACTGAACTGCCGTTTAGTATTTTGTACTCTAGGCAAAATGCTTTTCATGGTCCAGCTTCAGCATTGGGAAAGCACGGCTCGCTCGCTCTAATGGGCAGTCCGTGTGTCAAAATCGTTGCAATGACAAACGCCGGTAGGGTTGTCATTTAATGAATCATCAAAATCCGGAGAAGCACCACATCATGGCCATATCTGAACGCTGAGATGCCAACCTCTCTGTAAGGAACACCCCTTCGCATTTTGTTCAATATTTTCAGGGTGTGTATCTGTGTTTTAAAAGGCGCAGACATATGTATATTTGTTTGGTTTCTTTCCTTTATTAAAAAGAGAACCGTGATTTGAATTGCTTATTGTAAAGTTATTCTACAGATAAAGACACTTATTTGGAAAATATTTTGGGAAGAGCGTTTGATTAGTTTACATTACATTGGTGAAACTACTAATATATCCCAGAAAGTATTAAGAAGGCTGTAAAATCAAGAATTTACTGTAAACAAGGGATGTAACGAATATTCGGCAACTATTCGGTATTCGGATCTTTTGCCGAATATTCGGTTGGCCGAATACTAAGCAGATATTCGACCGAATATAGTCAGGATAATAATTTTTTAATGTGCTTTTAACAAAGAATATTGCATAATTACATATCACTTGCACAGTGAATAGGTATATTTAATAAGTTACATATAATTTGTCATTGCAAAACCTAAAATTATGATGTAAGAACAATAATTTTTCAGGAGGAAGTCTGCTCCGTTTGGTATCATACACATATAATACCAACTACATGGGTTGATACAGGCGAAAATTGGGCTCGTTTTGCGGCCCCTTCACAAAATTCCACTTTATAAAAACGGCCCCTTACAAAATTCCGCTTCATAAAAACGGCCCCTTCACAAAACTAAAATTCACAAAAAGGCCCCTTTTTTTAATCTGACTTCTTTATTAAAAGTTTTTGAATGAGGCATTGCACAAAATATATATAAGAGTGTTTTGTTTTTCAGTATTATATCAAATTACTACACATATTTGGTTCAATGAAAAATTTTTGATATTAAACAAAAAATATAGAAATACGACGGCTAAAATTGAAGATTTTACATGATAAAAAAATTTTTCTCAAAAATATTTTTATTTTTCACAAAAATATATTTTTTCACAAAAATATATTTTTTCACAAAAATAATTTTTTTCTCAAAAATGGCCCCTAAACAAAACCTGGATCGACCTCTGAACTAGAGATGTAAGGAATATTCAGTATTAGACCTATTCGGCCCTTCCCCGAATATTCGATCTGGCCGAATGCTACACAGATAATGGTCAGAATAAATTCAGGATAAAATGTTTTTAGAAAAATGTTCTTTTAGTATGTCGTTTAGGACACTACCCCCAACAACTGTGCCAAATTTCAAAACTACACCCTTTTTTTTTCTCTATTCGTCGATTTTTGGCTTTCGTTTACTGGATTAGATATATTTTCTTGCCAAATTTGCGAACCTTGGAAATTTTTCTGCATTTTTTTGTCCACCAATTAAGTGGACACTCCATTCTATCTATTAGAAGTTATTTTTAGTAATTTACTTCTAGTAATTTTAATTTATCCATTTAATTTTCTTCTGTGTTTGTCATTGCCATGCAAACAATGATGACTTTTATTTCTTGAAGCAATCCCAAAATGAAGAGGGTTTGTCATTTCTTATTATTGGAATTAAGGTATTTAAAATGCTACAAATATGCATAAAAGCATTAACATTTTTTTAAGTATAAAAATAATAAAAAATCAATTTTATTTAATCTTATTTTTCTTCTTTTAAAATTTGAAAAATATTTCATTTGCAATCAAAAGTGAATTGCTTTTGAAAATTTGGTATTCAGCCTGAAATTTGGCCGAATATTCGGCCAAATGACTATTCGTTACATCCCTACTATAAACCTAATAGTCTTCAATTAATATCTGCACTATATTCATTCTCGATATTTCTGTTTATGCTACATTTGTGGCAAAAATCCATCAAATGTACATATTCACTCTCACACAGAATTTTAAGTTTCTTTGCTTAAGATATAATGGAAAGGTAATGCTAAATGGATAATTAGAAATTGAAATTCGTTTAATATCATACATTATGTTATGAATGCATTGCATTGTTTATTGGGTCAAACCCACACTGACACAAAATGGCTAGTTTAATTTCTCGACCTCAGATCCAGATGTTTTAGCATTTTATTACTCCATTTCCCGATAATTTAGCTCCCCTATTAAATTCTTACAATAAATTATGAATAAAAAAATGCCAAATTTAAAAGGAAGATTAACTTCAGAACGACTGACAGTATTGAATTTACCGAATTCTCCATCAATTTCATCGTCCTCTAGATTGGACAATGTCCCGAATTCAATTGCTGATCTTAATTTTCCCATCATCGCAGCTAATCGTCATCAAACCCACGTTTGGAATACCAAATGCCTACTAATCAATTCTACCCCACGCTTTTATAAGACTCGGAACACAAAGGGTAATTTTTGTTGCCCAACCCTATTGTACTCTTCTGTCACGTGGGCGATCCGCTTACTTCAGGGCGAAGGTTGAGATGTGATTAATATTGGAACTGCATTCATTACGCGCTGAAGATTCAGTTCGCAGAAAAAAAAGAACATGAATTCGATATTTTGGTCGTTGATGAAAAGTCGCGGTAAATGTTTAGCTGTCGCTTTTGGCGCGTCTGTTAAGCAAGGCCAGCAATCAATTCTATCACTCGTTATTAATTGCTATAGAACGAAATTCATTCGATGAAATCTTTGAAACAGAGCATTCTATGGTTATCTTATGAAATAATTTTTAATGTATCTAGATATGTCACGGATTAATCAGTTGTTAATTCTCTCATCCACATTTATCCCGAATTTGAAATGTGCCCAAGACTGCCCTGTTTTTATTTTTTATTTATTTATAAGTAGATTGTTCACATTAAATTTTTTTTTAGTGCTTAGCTGCATCTAATTTTAAAAATTACATTAGGAAAAGCACACGACAACGTGCAATCAGAAGCCAGTTCACAAGCACAATCTTATTAAATTGGATACGAAGAACACAATAAGTTTCTGAGACTAAAAGAGATAAAAAAAAGAAAGAAAAATATTTCAGTAAGTGTTTTATGTGTATTTAATGTAACTAGGATATATCTTTGAAAAAAATTGAAAAGAGGAATAGGAAAAAAAACGAAAGGATTTATTTATTGATGGAAACATGATTCTGTTGCCCGATTCAGAGATATTAAAGAAATTCAAAAGGCCCAGTTTCGATGAAAAAGATAAAGAAAGCTATGCGCTTTGTTAAAGTGGCCGATTTTTCCGAATGTTTTTTTTCGAAATGGAAAAAAAAAAAACATGAATCAGTAAAGAAGCATAAGTAACGTATTTTCTTAACGTTGATTCATCCACTTTATTAATATTAGGGTGATAATGTTCTATGGATATTGACAGTTGAATTCCACAAAAGAAAACTTTTTAAATATTAAACTATTTCTTGATTAAAAAACGTGACAATCCTGGATGTTCGATTCGAATTCGGGTCAGAGCGATCACTTAATTCAAATCCGGGAAGTTTTTCCTATCTGGTACTATAAGAAAACCCAGGCCCGTCTCGGCTTATCTGGGTTTTCTGGTCACTTTAGTTTTGTACTTGGCTGTGAAGTATACCAGATACAAAATTTTGATTTTCATTTAAATACATTTAATTGCCGTTTTCTCTTCAAACGTAATTTTATATATGTACCCGATGTCTACTATTGAGATGCTATCCACTAATGTTATGTTAGTGTTATGTTATGTAATGTCTACTATAAATACTATAGAATTTATTATTATTTAAAATACAATTTTTTAGGGAGGGAGGTACAATTTTATGTGTAATTTTACGCTATCTTGTTGCTATGCAAAAACTTGTGCATTTTATTATTCTCTTGCCTAGAGTCAAGGATTTTTATATAACGAATTAAGCCAAATACCTAAACCTAAATTTATCACTTGGCATAAATAACAAATATTACTTATGGAAATTATATTATGCCTTTCATCATTTAGTAAAACGAAAAGCAAAGCAACTAATTCGAGTTAATAATTCCCTTGAGAAACGATTTCAACTAGAAAGTTAGGATTCTTGGTTAACGCATGAATTACTCAGCTTTCTTTATTTTTCTCTTTTTATGAAAAATGAGTTTATTCGCCGCCGATTCCGTTCACACGAACCGTTCGTGAATCGCTGTGCCGTTTCGTGCAGTGAATGGCCTTACGTACGAGTTTACGAGCCGTTTGCTTTAACGTTCCAAAGACTGAATGCTTTTTTGACGTCTTAGTAGCCGCTTCCAGGATCACTGCGCCTCAATTGTTTACGAGCAGAGAATGAAATATGGGATCATGCCTCTAAACAGGAACTGACGTTTATATTGTGTTCTTGATGAACAGCTTCCTTTTAAATTTACGAATAACATTTTATGTAACTGATACATCCTGGTGTCATTCTTTATGTCGATCGAGATGCATTGGCTTCTGACCTAGTGAACGGCATGCATAAATCAAAGCGGAGTTTAAATCTGACTTACGTTTAAAACTAACTAAAATGATCAGTTGTCACGTGTGTTTGTCGCGATTTAACCCTTAAAGGCCCAGTGTTGCCTTTCAGCAACACACCCAATTTTATCTTCTAAAATCTTGAGAATAAGACTGAAGCTCTAATGCGTGTTGTTGCCAGTAGGATACATACTGAAATTTTTATTTAATCAATTTACAACATATAGATGGCAGCCTGAGTGCTGATAAAAAATAAAAATAGTTGCTTTTCACTTGAGGCTGCGTCTTTTTAAGCAACATACCCAATGTTTGTACTCTTGAGAATACCATATTTTATTCTACATCGCTGAAGGAAATTTCTTATCCATATTATTATTTATTAAAACTCATCTGTGTTATGTAATTTTTTATCATTGAAATTTTTTTCTCAACTAAAGCTCGATGTTGTCAGTTGGTAAAAACTGTTTCTTGGTCATAAAACCATACTTTAAAACAAAATAGGATTTTTTGAAGTATTTTTTCCATGTTTTATTCAAGAAATAAAAGTAAAAAAAACATTTTAAAATCAATTTTTTAAAAATCTGGCTTTTAAGGGTTATCTATCGTCGATGATTCGAATTTATTTTTGTTGATTCGAAGCAAGGAACTAAAAGTTGTTTTTATTTCTAAATTGTTTTCGTTAATTAAACACACTCTTAACTTATGTCAGGGCCGCGGTGGCCTAGTGGTAAGGTCTCGGCTTTGGGGCCGGAGGGCTCCAGGTTCGAGACCCGATTCCACTGAAGATCCTCCGTGTATGTTGCACGTTAAATCATACGTAGTGGTCAAACGTCCTCCCGTTGGTGTGGCGTGGAAGTTTGGGGAGGGGGGTGCCAGCTCAGGTGTCGTCCTCGTCATCTGACCGAGGTTCAAAATTACGAGGTCCGTCCCAAAATAGCCCTCGTGTTGCTTCAAAACGGGACGTTAATATAACTAAACTAAATTTAACTTATGTCCTCAGTGATCATAAGCGAATACTTTATAAGACCACTTAATTCCTTTACTACTGTACACTGCATTCAATAAAAAAGCAAATAAAAGACTTAAAAAACTTCGAACTCATTAGATAAGAATTTAATGTTTATTTTGAAGTTTTATTGTGCAATTATTGTATTGAACCTGTTTTGAATTTAATACAGTAAAGCACCGTTTATACGTTTCTCATTTATACGTCGTTTCATCACAGTCCCGATTTATTCTAAAGATAAATTACTTCGTTTATACAATGCAAAGCTTCGGTTATACGTATAATTAATAGATATACTAAACAAAAATTAAAATTAAAAAAGAAAGAAAAGTATAGATAAGAAACAGCAGATTTAAACATAAACGATGACAATACATCTTTAAGCGTACTAACGCAACAGCCTCAAGTGATTGCATCAACATAAGTTTGAAGCGATAATATTTAAAACACATAAAAATTAATTTAGAAAGTAAAAAATGTTCAAAAAGGAAGAAATGAATGTTCGGTTATACGTCGTTTTCCCCCTTCTAAAATGTGAACATTTCCTCCTTTCTAGTATGTGAACTGTGGTACTGATTTCATGACTTCGAAATTATTCGGAATTAATGAATTAATTAATAGAAAACAAATTATCTGGTGCTAATTTAAGCGATAATGATGGAGTTGTTCCATCTTTCTTTAAAAATGGAATGGACTCCATTAAAAAACTTGGAACTTATTTCTTCCGTCAAAAGAATAGTGACTTTCGTCACTTTTCAACAGACTTACTTTCCTGGATTCACATCAATTCTATAAGATACGTATAATTGGTACTCAAAATATGCATTAAAGGTACTTTTAAATGAATTTGCATTAAATTTATAATAATCAAAGCTGTTTAGTAAAATTTTATTACATCGTTTTACGTCAGTCCCTTGAAAGACGTATAAACGGTGCTTTACTGTATTTTAAGTAAAAAAACGTGACATTCCGAGAGATTTAGTTCAAATTAGGAAAAAATCCGGCACATTTTCTCAGTACGGGGTAAAGGATTAATAAACAGGACATTTCCGGCCAATCCGAAGCGTCTGGTCTCTTTATTGAAGCCATCTTTCTCAGTGATTAGAAAAAAGAAATTCTTTGAAGCGCAAAAAAAGCTCTTAGGAACAGTGAGTTTACCTTCACTATTCAGTTAATCATCAAGAGGCCGATACAATGTACCGGTTTCTCGGAAGCATTGCCTGACGGATAAAGAAAACTGTCTTTTCTAGTTTCGTATTTTTTTCCCCAAGATTGTTTTCACTACATCAGTGGTTCTCAAACTATTTTCATTTACGACCCCCTCACTTTGTGTAAAATTTTTTCGCAAAGCCTTATATTTTTTTATTGTTAAATAAATTTCTTTGAATTCAGCGACCCACAAAAATTTTTTTGCGTACCACTGCACTACATGAAAACAAAACGTAACTTTTGTAAGAAACTGTTTACTGATTTTCTGGGTCATGCAATACTGCGTATGCTTGTGGCCAAACTGAGAATTCAGAATTTAAACTACAGGGATACTGTCAATAAATAGTAGTTAAATGAATATTGTTCTTTTGAGGTACACGTGTTTATTTTAGTATAGTTTGGATAACTCTTAAAAATATTGAGGATTAGATTTTCAACTCTTACAGTTGTGTTTATGAAAATCGGCTTCAGACGTTTTCATTTCTGTTCGAAGAAGAAATTTGCTTTTAGATTTTGTTTATTCGGACTAAATCGTTATTACGAACTATAATGTTTACGAAAATGATGGTTATCAGAACTGTCTTCTGAGTAACAAAGGGTTTTTTTTTGTATACTTGTATAAAAAAATAGTTATTCCCATTTTGTGCCCTTCTGTTTCACGAAATTATTTTTAATTTCAGTGACCAGATGTCCCATGATAAACGTGCTTGTAATTTTAAGCCAAGGGTGTCGAAATCAAATGGTGAAATAAACAAGGTCTATGTTAATGTGAGTCGAAAAAGACAACGCTTCAATTTTTTAGAAATGTTGGTCTATATCGAAAACTCGGTATAAAAAAGATCGAGGACAGTGGTGACCTCAAGATAGGTCTATCCCCACCCTGTCGTGGCATCCAGGTCAACTGAATGGCAGCCGCTGCAATAGCTTCGAATATTGAGGCCGGAATCCTAGTAGCCAATCACCTGGCCAAGGCCCGACCCCTCCCTAAGGAGGTACGTACTATCACTGGTGGAGGGACCTAAAGCCCCACTATTACTATACCCACTACCAGGAGCGAGAACCCGCTTACTTATATGGCGACTTCTTATATCCACATATTTGTGGTTCCCCCCAGGTGGCGGACGGACACTGGTAAAGTAAATGTCTCCTTCCTGATAGGATCGTTGGCCACAGATCTCTTCTCTTCTACTTCGCGGGATTTCTTGTCCGCAGTAATTAATCTCAAAACTGACTCGAAGTGAATGTCAGTAATTCTGGATCTAACAGGATTCCCTTTCACGGGAGAAAATAATTGTTTGCACTAATGCATACTTCCAAACGTGGAAATAATTTCATTTGCCAATATTCTCAAACCTGGCTGGCAAATAATATTTGTAAAATTCAGGTGTCACAACTTCAATAAATTTTGCCTTCAAATCTGAAGAGCATTGGATCCCGATTATCTCCATAGGTACTGATTCTTTATATTCGTCTCTCTAAATTTCGTTCCATTCAGCAACTGCAGTAGAATACTACTGGCCTGGCAGGTAGGTATTATTTTATTATTGGCTCCTGAGGTATGGTGTTTCGGAAATGGTGTTTCGATGTAACACGACTAATAATCGGTCGTTGGCGAATGTTGCAGTTCGTTATTAGTAACTATGCGTAATTAGGAATACTGTTACCTTTGCTGGGACGCAAACATATTCGCTGAGGGACGGGAATTCGACACTCTTGTCTGACATCTACCCGCATGTTTCCTTACGCTGTGTCGTGAACTCTCGTCCTTTTTTCTCTTGTAAGATGCTGATGGATTCCAAAATCACATCGATGCGATGTATTTTACGTGTATCTTTTGAGTATGAATTGACTGCATTTTGTATAAAAATATATATTTAAAAATTCATGTCTATTTAGGTGCCTGTCTGTGACTTGATTTATTTATCTGAACTATCATTTATGCGATTTGTTGAATTTAATTGATTATTTTGCTTTTCTTGTATAATCATCGATTTATCGGTACATAAATCTAAAATTAACTATATTAGTGCCTTCAAAAAGGATTATTTTTGTATAACAGGAGAGAGATGAAAAGTAGTTTTTGAAATCTCTGATATGTACGTAAAAACCATCCTGAAATACAGAAAATTTATTTTAAGTATGATTTTAGCGGAAGAAAGTAGTAAAAACCGAATATGAATGAATATTTAATTCTGGTTCAACTCGCCATGAATTCACTTCACGTTGCTATTTTACCGAGCATAAATAATTCGCGATGATGTCTTGCGTGGTTCACTCAGTACGTTTGCAAATAGACTGTAAATGAAACTACGAAAAGACGAAGAAGTTTAAAGCATTTATTTTACATTCAATCTATGTCAGCTAAATTACTGTGCTCGAATACGAATGTTCTTGCATATTGAGTACTAACATGTCTGTGATTTCGGAATGGGCTTTTTCATTTCGTTTCTCTGCAACCTTAACTTTTTCGAGTTGACGTTTCCAAATGCACAACAAAAAGAACGAAAAACATTCTTAAATAATTGGATAGGAATGCTTGCTACTCAGCAAGAAAGTAGAACATGTGGCCTTGATGCATTAAAAGAACGTTGAAAAATCAACGTTCCTCACTGTATTAAAACTTGTAGTAGTAGTCAAAAGTAAAAATAGGAAAAACCTCAAGCGATTTTTTAGATGTTTAATTGTATGACTGTTTATTTAAATTTATAGTAATCGAGAGAAAAAAAAGGGGAAAACCTCAAATAATATTTAGATGTTTAATTGTATGACCGCTTGTTTTAAGTTGCAATAATCAAAAGGATAAACAGGAAAACCTCGAACTATTTTTTTTTTCGATGTTTAATTGTATGGCTGCTTTTTTAAAGGAAGTAACTGATTTATCCTAAAAGAATTCAACTGTGATGCCAAAGATGTCATTAGACTTACCATTCTTTCCAGATAGTTTATCGTTCCAAGTTAATTGCTTGTAATAGACCTGTATTTATTAACCTGTGAGGTCCGAGTCTGTTTCTGATAGTTATAGGACGATAAATAAGATTAATGAGAAGCTAAGCGCTATTCTGCTACCTCACAAGTAGTAAACCTTGAAGGACCCCTTAATTGCTGTTGAAGGGCAGAGCCTAAAACTTGTTGCAAAAAATTTAATATAATTATTGCGTTGCCGTTTGGAGACATATCTTTTGTAATCCATTACTTGTGCCTGAGAAAAATTTACCATTTTAAATCTAATTTCTAAACAAAAAATTGTTTCTTTCCATCATTACATTACATATAATTTTACTTTTATTTTAATCTTAACCAACAGCCCTAAAAATTTTCAAAACTACTATCTAAAAAAAGTATATATTTTTTTTTAAATTTCGTATGCGAAAGGTTTTACCAGCCTGAAAGGATAATGTAAAGGCTTTTAGCAATAATGCTCATATTTCAGAAATTTTATCGAGTCAAATTTAATATCAGAAATCCGATTTAATCTCTGATGATTTGTCTTGTGGATAATTTTGAATAGTTTACTTTGAGTATTGAGGAGTTATTATGAGAAGGTAATCTATAATTTGTTTGTAGCGATCTGCTTCACTCTGAAAAGGGTCGCATATTATTGAAAATCAAAAAAGAAATAAGCCTTCAAACCAGTGCAAAGGAGTTCCTGTAGAAAGATGCTTGTAGCATAATGGATACCTACTTTTATTTATAAATGATTTAATTTATTTTAATATTTTGTAAATAAACTTAATAATAAATACTTTTCAAAATTAAGTTGTTTTATCAGTTACTATCACCAAGTATGTTTCTGATTGATTTCATTGAGATTACGATCCATATTGATAAAATTTTAGGAAATATGCAAAAGAGGCTTCTGCTTTACCTGTGGAGGTCAAGCGTGTATTAGGAATGCTCGGATACTTTTCAAATTGGGAATACCATCAGATTAAAGTTTTCACGGCAGGATGGATTTTCAAATTTTTCCGGCGAGTGTTAAACACATTTGTAATCACAGTACGAGTCCACTTAAATTCCTTTGACCTGAAATTGGCCCAAGGCAATTTGAATTTTATTTTTAAGTTTATTTTCTTTTCTGAAGTGTTTCTCAAAATGTTCCAAGATTGAAATGCAGACCGCAAACAAGTAAGCCGGTGTCTCCATTGTATTCGTCAAGGGTACGTTAAGAAATATGTAACGCACATATTTCCCGATTCCTCTGGAAATTCAGCCGATTGTTATGGTGAAATAACAAACGTAATAAAACTTTTCAAATAAACACGCTTTTATTATTGCATTATGAAACAGAAGATAATAATTTTTATCAAAATTCTGGAACTGAAAAATATCCTTAAAGCGCGGTGCGCTGATAGAAATATACTAAGCGAATTTTAATCACATCCATAATATATTTTAATTTTTTGAATGGAATTCGTTTTCTAATAATGTACATTGTGACTTAATTTCCTTATCGTATTGATTTCGGCGCCTCGCTTTTACGAATTTTTTTACTTCCAACATTTTAATATAAGAAAATTGTTTTCTACTTTTTTAGCATGCTGATGAAAGAGTGTTTTAAAAAAGATTTTTTATGTTTATTATTTTCGAGTTTTTAGTCTTAGTTTTAATTTCCTGATTGAATAAATGTTCTAATTCTTTCTTTCTAATTTTTGCCTTCCTATAATATTCTTAATTTACCATAAAAAATACTATCTGCTTTACAGCAAGTGAGATCTTCAATCTTGGGCGATTTGTTTTTAGAAGAATTCGCCACATATCATTTGTTCTCGATTAAAGTCGAAATTTTAAATTAATTAAACATTTAATTGATAATTAAGTTCTGAAATTATTGAAATTTTGCATTGTCATCGGGAACACGTAACTATCGAGAACACGTATACAAAATTTCAGAACTCTACCATTTTAAAAATAAATCGATTTGAAAATTCCGTCTTTAGAAACTCGAAAGAAGTCAAGAGTATGTAAGAAAAGAGTATCTCTTAACAGGAATACATGGACATCTTTTGATATCATTAACTTATACATTTCAAGAAAATGAGAAGTTCCATCATTCCCGTCGATTCTGACATATCAACAGCTACATAATGTGCACGTATTTTTCTTGTTGGTTTAATCATATGAATTAGTGTAGTAGTCAACATCCTGTTAAATTTCAATTACGGCTTAGAGAAAGTTTAATTTAAGAGAAGGAAATTAATTTTTTTTCTCATTTAATTAATTTTAAAAAAAATTGTGACCGTAAAATGGAAGTGGGAAGAGCGTCTGTACATGAAATCTTTCGTAAATTAAACACGTATAGATACGGTATGTTAGTTTTTTAATTGAAATTCGAACACGCCGGAAGGGGTGGGGTCGTTGAAGGGCCTTGGGGAAGCAAAAGTATAGTATAAAATTCCAATAGCTGTCCACCAACGACCCTCTTTCATAACACTAACATAGAGTTTGAGGAATTGGGAAAAAAATTAAAACGTCAGAATGCAGGGAAGATATAATTGTATTAATTTTGGCCAATAAAAATTGCATTAATGAAAAACAGAATAAAACAAAACTTTTAATTTTCAGTTTGAGCCGGGCCCTGAATAAGGGGGTTCATCCACCTTCTCATCACGATGGATGCAAACAGTGTTAACGAGGGATTTTCATTCTATAGCGCAGAGGTTTCCAACCTGTGGTACGCGTACCCCTGGGGGTACTTCAAGGACCAGTTGGGTGTACGTGAAATCTAAGTCGTTAATGAAGGACACAAGAAAACATAAGGGATTAAAAAGGCTACAGAATTTTGTTTCCCCAAAGTCGTGTGAAAAGTAAAAGTTGCGCAAACTAAATCCTACTCTCAAAATAAGAAAAGAACAAGATAAAGGAAACCTGGTAAATAATTGATTTATTGTCTTCACCAGCCCCGATTATGCTTGGACTTCAATGTCTTCGCAAAAGCTGCAACTTCACTGGGCGCC
>BGPR01028476.1:0-19955 GCA_013235015.1 Araneus ventricosus | reverse complement strand
CTGATTATACTTTTTTTTATGTCGCATACAAAATGTAGAAAGAAAAAATATTATGGTCGTCAAAAAATTTGACATAAAGATTGTAATGAATCTCCACGTCTTAGACTGCCCTGAGTCCGAAAGATCCGCTTTTGGAATTAAATGTTTTTGTCTTTGAAACAATAATTCTAAAACAGATTGAGCTGAAGAAATGAAATTTGGTAGGTGGCCTATACACCAAAGTTGTAGATCTGTATTGTTACGAAGCTGTAATGTCGTCTTCCTTCTGTGTTAGTCTTATGGTAGGAAAGAGGGATTTCTAGAGATTCGTAATGGAATGGAAGCCAGTCACCCCCTACCTTGGGGACAAACTTGGCAACCATACGGCGCCAAATTTGGCAAAAAATGGAGATTCCAGAAAATGCGAGAATTATAGTTCTATCTCTATTAAGAGCAGAGTTTTTGAGATCTTTCTAGAGAAATCCATGTGACGTCACGTCCTATCGGAAAAGCTGTAAATACCGAGCTGCTCTAGTTTCTCTTTGGAGTTTTGTCCGCAATGCAAGCTGGTGAGCTGATTGACACTGAGCACTATTGAAAGTGCTACTACGGATATTTGTTACTGATCAGCCGTCTGCTTGTGTTGTTTAATTATACAAGAGCTGTTTAGTTTTATTAATTGTGCTTAGTGATTTGCTGGAATACTCGTATAATAAAGCGTCATTTTTTATTATCTTGCTTGTTGGACTACATTCGCGTACACCCACCGGACGATTCTCGGAAAGTATCGAAAATTTAGTTATAGAATATAGCTGTTTCCCCATGTGCATGGGAACGCAATAACTCAAAGCAGCAATGTGTTAAATGGGTTTAAATTACAAACTGATGTCAGCACAAGATTTTTAGATCCGCATCCAGGCTTAGAATAAATCCGTTGTCATTCTAATGTGGTGCAAAAATGGTTTTTGTGCGATAATATGCTACGAAGTTAACATTAACATTTCGATATAATTAATTTACGTTGATATTTCGATTTATTTTTAAATAATTAAAAATCTAATTAAATTTCTGTGAAGGCCTTCCTTACTGAGCTCCTACTATACACTCTGTCCCAAAAGTTTATAGAATCTTGTATTTTGCCGATATTTTTTGTTGTATTTGATATATATCGATGTAACTTACTGTATAGATATGTTATGTCTATTAAATTGAAAAAACAGCTACCCCGTATATTTGATGCCAATTTTTAAATCGTAGAATAAACTGAAATAACCTGTCCCAAAAGTTTATAGACAAATGCAATTTTATGCAAATATGGTATCGGTAATCATGATGTCGTTCTGGAGCCTAATAAATACGCTGTAAGAAAAGGAAAGCGTTCGTTTGTTCTGCGTTTCAAGATGCCTAAAGCGTAGCAGCTCTCTAATGAAGAAGTGAGTAAAATTCTGCATTTGAAATTGCTCTGTAAGACTGTTAAGGAAATATTGAAACTTTAAATCGTTCTAAAAGCATGGTTTATCGTGTATTAACTCGTAAGACGCCATATGAGCCAAAACCTCGTTCGGGAAGACCACGTGTGACGGATATTCGCAGTGATAGACGGATACAAAGAATGGCTTTCAAGTCAGAAAATGTCGGTTCGCGAAATTACTGGGGCTTCCCGGTTGCAAATCTCCAAGAACACTGTTCATAGATGAATTATAGAATCTGGTTATATGATCCACTCAAAAATGGCTCGCCGATTACCGCTCTCAAAGCTTCACATTAGTAAGAGATTACAATGGGCTCGTTATCATATGCCATATGGTGATAAATGGATGGCTGTCCTTCTCAGTGATGAAAAAAATGGAACCTCGATGGACCTGACGGGAATATAAAATATTGACATGATTTATGAAAAGAGCCCAGGAGCTTTTTCAGTAGGCAAAGTAGTGGTGGATCTGTGATGGTGTGGGCGGCTTTCAGTTTCAACGGTCAAGTGGGTTTGACCTTTTTAGATGGCCGACAGAATTCTCCTAAATACATAGAAACACTAGAAAATCATCTTATGCCATTTGCAGAAAACATAGGGGGACGAAATTGGTAATATCAGCAAGATGATGCTCCCATCCATACCTCTAATGCTACGAAAAATTATTTAAACTCGGAAAATGTTATTGTTCTTGAGTGGCCACCGATGAACCCTGATCTAAACCCAATTGAAAATGTGTGGGGCATTATGTCTCGAAAGGTATATGAGAATGGAAGGCAATTTTATTTAATGAATGCCTTGAAGACAGCCATTGAAAGTGTATGGTACAACTTGGAAACAGAGATATTACAAACCTTAATTATGTCGATGGAAGAACGTGTATACAATGTCATACTGAGAAATGGAAAGACTTTAAACTATTAAGAACATTGTATTGAGCACCTTTTGTTGAAATGTCATATATTCTATAAACTTTTGGGACACCTAATATCTCCATTTTGTTATATAATTCAAATACAAAATGTTATTTTTTCTAAATATTTCGTTGAATGCAAGTCGCATATGGTTTGAATAAACATATTTGTAATTGGTGTTTGCATGCCTTTCCGTTTTGTTAAAAAATATTTTAGTAGAGTCTATAAATTTTTGGGACAGAGTGTATGCGCTTGGCAGTTAGTATCCATCCAGCCTACAAACACTACCATGTTAAAATGCGACATACTGGGGAAGTATACGAAAAAAACAATGAGAACACACTGGTGAAAGAAACAAAAAATCGACGGTAGGCTGTCTCTGCGAAACGGCCTATGAGATTGAGGGGCATAAATTTGCTTACCTTACTCAACTGTGACTTTCTGTGACTAGTAGCTCTTTGTTACTATTAACTCTATAGTCTATAGTGATTATTAGTCTAGTGTGACTATGTGACTCTATCTATGTAAAATTCTTCGCGATTTTCACCAACTTTGCAACTCGACTGTGTCTAAACAGTAATTTCAAATTCTAAAATTCTTTTTGCAATCTTCAATGTTCACCTTTCTCTGTTAAATGAAACTAAAATCAACTTTCTATGTTATTTGGTTGCGGAGCTATAAGCGTTTAACTTTTGCACGAAATTCGACTTAATTCAACAATTCTGGAGTCATATTTCGCGTGAGCGTAAGATCAATGAAGAATTGCCTAATGCACATGGATAGTCTGCGTGCGCGAGCATCGGTCGCTGTGACGTCATTAAAATATTTCGGGTGAACGTAAGATCGATGAAGGAATTGCCTAATCTAATGTACTTGGATAGTTGCGTGCGCACGCATCGGTTGTTGTGGCGTCATCAAAATTTTTCATTATTGAAACGAACTTTCAACTTTGATTTCGAACACGATTTCGAACTTTGCAGCTCGACTGTGACTAAACCGTTATTCCAAATTCTAAACTTCTTTTTGCAATCTTCAACGTCTACCTTTCTCTGTTAAATGAAGCTAAAACCAACTTTCTATGTTATTTTGTTGCGGAACTATAAGCGTTTAACTAGAGCGCGAAAAGCGTGATAATTTTTTTTTCTTTCCCGACACACTGTTAGATCACTATGGAGAGACGTAAGTCTACGTCAAAATCGAAGTGAGTGTCTTTGCCATGAATTAAAAAACTGAGAATATTGCATCAAATTCATTTTGAACAAACATTTGAAAACATTTTTTTCGTATTTTAGATGCGATGCATTTTCACATAAACTTGATTCCTAATTTATGCATAACCAAAAATTTGAAACTAAGTTAAAATCGCGAAACTTTTATTAAACTTTTTGCTACAAACACTTGAAATGATTTGGGGCCAAAGATATTCTTTGCATACCATATGGTCACCAGTTTGACATACTTGGTTCCACAAATAAATTTTGTGGCTAAAATTTGTATAAGTTATTTTGCTATTATAATTTTTACTTGAATATCAACTTTAGCGTACCGGTAATTCGACCTAAATTGCAGACATTTTTCCCCACGATTCCAGATATATGGGCTCCTAAGCTGTGGCCTATGAGATGGAAAGAGTTGTATTTTGCTCCCGTATGTTTCTAGAAAATAAAGAATTAAGGATGTTATCAATTTTAGTATAAAAATAATTTTTAAATAGTAAAGTTAAAAACTGACAGAGAAATAACAGTGAGATTGTGACGTGGACTATGTTATGCTTCAATTTTCGCTGAAATTAAGAATGCAATAGAAATTGAAAGACACACGTCTTCTTGTTTTCTTGCCTAGTGAACAGTCTGAAAGTCCATTGTAATAATAATGTTTAACTAACTTGAATATTTATCAAACCTTGACTATTCTTTTAGTCTCGATTATAAGTCTGAAAGTCCATTTTAATAATAATATTTAACTAACTTGAATATTTATCAACCTTGACTATTCCTCTAGTCTCGATTATAAGCAAATAGACAAAAACAAAATCTAAATGACTTGGTGATTTGATATACCCATCGAATTACTGATACAACAGGAAAAAAGCACGGAAGGTTATCACTAATGTCCCGGGATGAAATCTTTCAGGGGATTTTATCTCAGAGAATACTTGGAAATTCTCCTGTTTCTAAATTTCTCGATATTTTCCTATGTTTCGCTGCAACTGATACTCTCTAAGTCCTCTAAACTTTTTCCATACACCTGGAAGGCGAAGCTCAAGTTGCTTTTCCCTTACTTATCAATGCTACTTCTAGAAAACTATGAGGCAGTTAATTCATGTCCTCAGAATCCCTCATCGAATAGCGCAAGCCCTTAACATCCCGAATTAAATGACCAGACATACTTTTATTTTTATATCATTAGATAAATTTTGATGTAGAATAATCCCAGGGAAGAGAATGAAAACTTTTTATTTAATTAAATAACTTGATTAATTTAATTATTACTATTAAAAATTTTAGTTTCTGCCTTCGCCTACCAAAAACCGCTCTCTGTCGGAACTACATTCTGGATGTTCCTATGAATACCGGTAGATAAAACGGTCATATTACGAAAACGGAATTCAGGAACTTTTGTAATACATTTCACTTGACTATCATCTTAAGCATATCGGTATTTTTAACTACTTTCGGGAAATAAAGGTAATTACAAAATAATCATTGGGTTTTGAAACGATGTAACTTTAAGAATACTAGTAACATTCTTCAATACTAAGGGGGGTATGAAGAATAAGATGTGTTGCTTCTTTATTATCATGAGCTATCAGGTGGAGAAAAATCTCATTTTCGTGGAACTCCCTCGTTTTTGGATGGACTGATGTGGTGACGGCTACTTAACCCTTTTTAGGTACTTCCTCAATTTCCCAGATCTTGCGATTTGCGATTTCTTAATTTGGGGTCGCATTAAAGACAATGTGTAGGTGCCATTGCCTGCTCCTTTGAATGAAGTCCAGAAAGGTGTTACCAATGCTTTAAAGAATACATACGCTGACATACAACAGCACCTCTGGGGAGAAATCGAGACGTGTATTTCGTAATGCAAGGAAGTCATATAACTTCTGTAACCATTTGAAACCAGAGGGAGAGGTCTCCCCGAAACTTTCTCATATACTCCCTAACACATGTCGAGAAAAAGTAAGCATAAGGGCAGTAAAACGCAACAAACGTCCTTAACGCAGGTGGAGAAAAATTAAGCGAAACGGCATACAACGAGTTTCACGCAGAAACGCCAAAGGCGGGAGTAAAATCAAGAAGCCGGCGAGATTACGCAATAGGGCTGGGTAAGATAAAGAAAACCAAATTTGCAATTTTGAGGCCTTTTTTTAACCGACTGACACAAAAATTGGACACAAATCTACAATTAAGATTAAAATGCAACACACCAAATTTCATTTATCTAAGTCATTGTGTTAAAGAGTTATTTTGTTCGGAAGTGTTCGATTATACAGACCGACAGACAGTCAACCCTTCGACGGATTTGGCCAAAATTTTATGTGGACCTACATTCTCGATGATAAAATTGTGTACCAAATTTTATTCCTCTAGATATTTACGTTTTTGAGTTATCATGTTCACATGAACTCAGACAGACTTCCCGTAGACGGATTTTGTCCGAAATATGATAGAAACCTGCAAATTATGTATAAAGATCCCTCTAGCTCTAATATTTTTGAGTTATAGTGTTCACAGATAGCCAGACAGAACGCCGCCCTATGTCCACGTGTCTGACACCATTACAGCGGCTGAACCGGTTGAGTGGACATAGGACGAGATAGCCAGACAGACATAATACCCAAATTGTGCTTTTTCGGACTCGGGGAGGTCTAAAACGTGGAGATTCGACAAAATCACGAGTTCGAATTTTTTGACGATTAGAATATTTTCTCTTTGTTTACTTCGTATACCAGAAAGTAAAAAAAAAAATAGAAATGTTTCCACTTTTTATGAGGTATTGCTTATTTTTATAGTTTTAATACTTTTTGAAATACTACTACGTTCAAAAAAATTCCGGAACTTTTGTAATATTTTGCAATTTTAAATGAAGTATTATTACCATTATTACAATACGCCACGGCCCAGCCTGCCCAAAAGCGTGTAAAGCCTTTCATAGGCCGGAGGGGCTTTATGAAGTATGTCGTCTCCCACTTAACGAGCTAAAAGTATCACGCGACCGATTTGTCAGAACAGGTTTCATTCATTTCAAATCCGTACAGTGGATGCTCGTAGCTAGTGATTACAAGCATTCAGAACGTCGCGGGAAGGCCAAGTCCCGGGTTCTCCATCACAATAAGGCGCCGCGTCATAGATCGCTCTTAGTGTCAAATTACCTATCAGATCATCACATTCAGGTGCTTCCATAACTAGCTTATTCCCTCATCTCGCCTCTCTGTGACTATTTCCTCTGATGAAGAGTTTGATTAAGGGGCAACGATTCTCAAGTTCCGGAGAAGTGCAGAGACGAGGGGACTGGAGGAAATGGCGAAAGGAGGCTTTCAATCGGCATTTGCATTGTTGTATGCATGATGGCAAAAATACGTAGTTGCAAAGGGTAGTTACTTCGAATGATTAGTTTAGTTACATTAACGCCCCGTTTGAAAGCAACACGAGAGCTATTTGGGGGCGGACACGGTCATTTTGAAACGCGGGCAGATGACGAGGATAGCGCCTGTGGTGCAGGCGCCTCCTCTCCAAGCTTCGGCACCACACCAGTGTGAAGATGTTTGGCCACTACGTATGATTTGACGTGCAGCAGGCCCCACGGTGGATTTTCAATGGAATCGGGTTTCGAACCTGGAACCCCTTCGGCCTCGAAGCCGACACCTTACCTCTACGCCACCGCGGTCCGTTGCTTGGCTTAAAGCATTAAAAAAACAGGCTTTATCTGTATTCATTCTTCCATAATGAAAAAAGTTCCGTAACTTTTTGAATGTAGTAGTATAGTTAGTTTAAACCCAATAGTTATTTATAATTACCCTGAATACCCAGACACCACTTTTACGACTCTAATTGTAGACGTTCAAAAGGCAAGGGAGCGAGAAAGGACTTTTTTAGACGTTCTGTATACAGATTCCCGGAAATAAAGTTAAGAAGGACTCAATTTCGACTTCTCAAGTGATTCTTAACGAGAAATACACATTCCGTTTCAAATTCTGTTTGTAATGATCAATACAAAAAAACAGTGTACTTAGATTAAAATAATATAATGTCAGCTGAAAAATATTTGTAATATGGTTGATCAACATACCTTTATGAACTTTATGAATTCTGCTATTTTCTTTCCTACCGGAATAGTGTTCTTTACTGCCTGTGGATACGGATGGCCGTTATAGCGATTCCAATGTACATAAATGACGTTATAAGAACCTTTCTTTAATAAGGCGTCCTTGATCAGCTGAGTAGAAAACAATGAATAGAGTAGTAATAAACAGAATAAAACTGTGTGATAAAAGAATATACATATTATATATACACTTATTTTCAAAAAGCGGCAGACAACCGTTTGTTGAAAGTAAAAAAATCTCTTTCGTAACTGTTATAAATACGACTTAAAAACCCCTCCAAAAAGACTGGATGGATTTTCCTTCAACTTCGACCATGTAAAGAATAGGCTTGGACACACAAATTACATTGAGGATTCGGTCAAGAAGGCATTTAGAGGACGTTTCCAGAAACCGATGAAGACGAAGAAGGATTTTGGATCATCCTGTTCCACAGAAAGCTGATAATGATTTGCAATGTTCATCAATGTTGCATTGTGCTTATGTTTAATAAGCACAACACTAAAACGAATTTTTGCAAAAATATCATGTTATTCTTTGAAGATATAAAGGTTTTCTTAAAAAATCCTTAACTTCCCCTTACGTTTTTTTTTTTTTTTTGCTTATAACATGCAGAGTTTTCTATCAAATTATATTGAACTTACCGAATACTCGATAATATTATAACTTAAAGAAGCACTGTATTAAAATTTGAAGTAAATGCTTTGAGTATTAGAGGACATGTTAGTATTTGCAGTAAATAATTTTTTACTGCTCATGTGCGAGAGACATGCAAAAGAACTTATATATTTTAAACTTGAATAAACTTTCGCCCACCGACCTCCGAGTACCCCTCCGATTCCACTGAAGATCTGTGGAAGAATGTGTGGTCCAAAATAAAGCTGGAATTCTTTCGATTATTTTCATACGTCCGATAAATATTTAAGAATCTATCTATGGAATTTGTGAATCTTTTAGGAAAGAAATCTTTAAAAAGGAAAGAATGTGAGAAAAAATAAAAACAGAAGGACGGCTTCTGCGATTTATTCTCAGCTATGGAGATTGAAAATGTCTTTACGAATCTCCGAATAACTCTGCAGAGGCATTTGACTATTGCAATATCTACTGCAAGCTGCGAGAGATTCTCTATTCTTCACTAAACTAAAACTGATACTTTCATATCCTAGAGTTTCAATGAGACGAAAAAGACTCTGCGATTTAGCTCTTCTGAGTACAGATTAAGCAGAAACAGGAAAACTGACTTAAATGAAATTATAAACCCTTTTGCTTCGTTTCAAGTACGAGATAAATTGAATATTTTTTTTTATTTATATGGGGGGAGTTGGGGTAGATTGATACGCGGGAATATTAATACAGTCCATAAATTTTGATGATTGGAATGGTTCAGGATGTTCACATCCCCTCATATATATGCCGCTGTAACCCTTAGCACACGGTATATTTGTCAGCCATGTTAAGTCAAAAGCTAATTTACAAATGAATCAAACCGATAATCTTCTAGTCGAAGTAAATTTTACTCTAAGTACGTGTTTTAGTGATTTCTTTAACTAATTACGTTTTCCTGCCAGGGAATCTGCTCCAAAGGTAGGAAAAAACATTTATTTTTCTGAACTACATTAAGTTTTGAGGTTTTTTAGCGTTTATTTTGAGTGACCACTTGTTTTAAGTAAAAAAGTCTCTTGGGGCAGATTGATACGCATCTTCTGTGTGTATCAATGCGCCTTAACAGCAACTACTTTGCAAAATCGTCATTATTAAAACATTAAAATGAACAATCTAAGAGAAACATGCAATTAAGTATTTGTTTTAACGATTAACACGTTTTGAATTTCATTGCAAAAATGAAAAGTATAGTTGTAAATTAAATTTAAAAAATTTTTTTACGAATTTATTAAAATTGGATAAAAAAAATTGTAGAGAAACTTAATTAATATCATCGAATAGATAATTTTTTGCATTTTCAGACGGTGTGAAAATTATTTTTGTGCTATATTATTTTCGTAAATCATCAAGGAAGAACGCGAAAATTTCTCTTAATTTATAATTAATTAAAATTTCCATAAACGGTTTCGAGGTACAAATTCACTCTCTCTCTAAAGTATTTTTACACACACACATTATCCTTTATTATTTATAGGGATAAATTATTTTCTGACGCATTATTGTTTCATTTTTTCAGACTCATTAAAAATGTTGCATTTTTATTAAAATAAAAGTTTGTTACTTTGTTGAACTTTTAAATCTTGATTTGGAAAGTTTATTGATAAAACAAATTTTGCTTTTATCCCACACCTATTAATCATCATTATTTTCAATCAATGTACCCCTTGTATGGGGCAGATTGATACAAATCCATTTTTAGGAAAAAAGTGTAATAAATATTTTATTATGTAATTTACTACCAAAACTCGACTGAAATCCTATATACCTATATAAGATTAACAAATGTATAAATTTAGAGTATTAGTTCTAATTATTACCGTTGGTAAAATCATTTTTCAGTTTTCCAAAAAAAAGTGTATCAATGTCCCCGCATTCCCCCTTTTTCTAACCGTATCAAAAATTTCACACACACAACTATTTGAATCTTGTATTTCAACCCTATTTAAGTGATTAAAGTTAGAATTCACAAAAGTTTTTGTGAGAGTTTAGCAAAATTTCGTTAAAAACTTTCGAATAGTTTTATAAAGTTTATTTTTTAACCATTTTTGTGAAATATTCTTTTGGTTTCTTTCAGATTTAAGAGCTGTCCGTATCTAATAACCATCGTGAAGTTATTTGCAATGTGTAAATCATATCAATTGAAAAATATTTTATACGGGTCATTCTCATAAAAAAGGTACAAATAGCTAAAAAAAAATTCATTTATAAAAGTATGTAAAAAATCTTAAAAATTGCATGGATGTTTCCATTTAAGCTTAATAAATAACCTTATATTAGTGGCCAAGTTTTCTATTTTATTTTTCACTGATTTGTTTTAGTTTTAAAATTTTTGACCTATCTACGAAGAAAACATGATAGTCAACGGAACTTTTACATTTTAAACGAAAGCCTGATTGACTAATTATTCGGCAGATTTGGTACAGGTTTATTTCTTATAATTAAACAATAAAATAAGTTATTAAAAACCAGCGAAAGAAAACTTAACATTTTCAAATAAATAACACTTTTTAATTAATGGCACTGACTATGCATTAGTTAAATAATATTTACAAACAATTTCAAATAAATGAAAGTCAACATTTTGCAGGAAAGTAATCAATTATATAAGGAATATAATATAATATTTATATTATATATAATATTATAATATAATATTAATATTAATATAATATTTATTTATTAATAAACAATCTAGTAAAAATCTCGTATTAAGTTTTTTCTACTCTCTTCTCTTCTGAATTTGAGCATCTGACTGCTTTGTCTTTTTATTTTTTGATATTCCTATTTTTAATAAAAATAAATTTATCTATTAAAATGTTTTTTATACATTGTTGAAGCTTTAATATTATAAATATTATATGAATGATTTACCTTAATTCTTTTCGAGAATATAATTTCAATTTTAATTTTTTTAAATACAAAAGAAAATCACCAAATTTCATAAATAACAATAATTTAACTGTATCATGGTTTCTGAAATTTTGTCTCTTTCATTGACAATTTCATCCTTTCTGTGGAGATGCTGTGTCCACGGAGGAGACAAAAACTAAGTTTTGAGTTTTTGCTTAAGTTTTTACGTGGCTAAAGTGGTACACTTATTTTTATTCAATTCGATACTAAACCTATCAAAATTTTGTATTTTAATTATAAATTAGATTTTTATTAACTTATTTATGATGTCCAAGGAGTGGACGCTGAGAACTTTACCAAGCTCTAAATGCAACTAATAAATTGGAATATATTCAATAATTCGCAATAGAACGAAAATTTTTCCTTTAAGAACAAATTGTCTGCCTCTCTTATAAACTCTTTCATGATGACTTGACATGATCTGCCATTTATGATATTTTTTTTAAGTTATTTTCTTTGCCCACGGAGGGAAACGTATTTGACTAGGGACAAAGTGTAAAAATTAATTACTAAGTGAAAATAATTTTTTCAAAAAATCTGTTAGGTTAAACCTTAACTAGAGACTTTAAACTAGTTAATACTGGGGAAAAATGCATTTTTTTTCAAAAACTGCTTGAGTGTCAATTAATATTATTTTGAATTTCATGTGTAGGGAAGTCCACGGAAGGTACTTTTGTCTGATATTCATTGAAAAAAAGAGTTAAATAGTAATTTTTTTAAGTAGAAACGTATTGAATAGCTTTCTTAAAACTTAAATTATACATATGAACAAAACTATTAGGATATTTGTTGAACTTTCTAATTTTTATCACGCCGGGACTGTAAAAAGTACCTTTTCGTGAGAATGACCCATATAATGATCACTACATCACGCCGTTTGTAGTGACCACTTTGGGACAAAGCCAACGTACTAATAATACTAATCTATGGATATATAAGGATCTGAAGCGTAGCGACCGTGTAACCACACTTAGGGAGCGCTTTGGGGAAAAAACATCAGTGCGTTCACGTCACTTTTTAAAGTCAAATACTCTGGTGTCCCAAATGAGGTGTGCAGAAAACGACTTTTACTTCAATTGTATTTGCGAGAATATGAGGCGACGTCTCTTTTGAGAAAATTATGATATTGTAATTCTTCGTTTGCGCGCTTCTCGTGCGTGCATTTACACTTTTGGTGGAATCCTATTTTGCCTGTAACACGTCGCGAGATTTAGGGAAAGTTACGACGAAAAATCAGACGATTTTAAAAACTGTGGAGTCACAGATATGATATAATAAGTAGACTTTCGATAAATCTTGTATTTACAAGAATATCAGGTGACGTTTTTTTCACGAAAATGAAGTCTGTAATCGGCACTCGGTTTATACGTGGAATTTTACCGATGGATGAATTAAACGTCGCCAATTCGTTAAATACTTAAGTCAAGTCCTATTATACCTTCGAAGAAATTATCTTTACCTTTTCGTCCTTAAAGAAATTGAGAAAATTATTAATTTTATATGTACTGGTTCAGAATACGAGTGAAGTTGTTATAGGGTGAGAGGGCGACTGAAATTAACTGGCACGCCAGTGACTTCGCCTCTAGAACCCTTCCCTGCCTGGTATGAATTCCCACCTGAGTATAGTGGGGGTTTTAGTTTAGTTAGCGTAACGTTCCATTTTGAAGCCAGACAATGTTTTTTAGGGGGTGGAGGAGGGCAGGAACCACGGTTTTGAAACTTAGTCAAATGACGAGAAAGACATCTGAGCCTATCCCCCTTACATCACCTTAACGGGAGAACGTGTGACTCTCGATGGATTAACGTTCACAATATAAGGCGGATCTTTGATTGAAGGAATCCGATCTCGAACTTTCGACCCTCCAATCTCGAATCCGAGATCCTTCCTGTAACCAGGCCAACGCAGCTTAGGTGCGGTGTAGAAATTTGAACAGTGAAATGTGGCCTCTTTTTCTGATCACGAGTGGAAATTAAAAATTTCTTCAAAATTATGTTAATCTCACAAATCAAATCTATGCATGTAGGAATTGTAATTTTCCAGCGTAGCTATTCACGTGAATTTAATCACGTAATTTTAATTCCTCTCAGTTCCACTCAGTAATATTTTTAAAGCGACGAACAGATATTTCTAATTTGAATAAATACATCGCTGATCAGAGATAACGAAAATCCCTGAACGATCACGTGCTTTACGCCTGGTAAGAGCATGATTGTGCGTAGGTGTCGCGTTATTTTTAAGAAGCGTGTAAAGCCGGCAATTCATCTCTACTCCATTCCATTCCATTTGTTCCAAGGTTGGTTTTTTTTCCACCCATTCAAGTCGAAAAATCAGGCACGTCATTCACTAGCGGCTCCAAAGTGCGCTACCGCCGCTCTTCGATCCCCCTACTCCTCCTCTCGCCTTCAAAACAAGACCCATCAAATCTGCATATCAATATTATTTTTTCGTTTGTTTTGAGTCGTCTTGTTACACCCACCCTCCTGTTCCTCCCACACGGGAGATTTCGAATTTCTTCTCAACCCTCGAAGAGAGGTACCAACGCGGGCAGACCCTTTGATCGTGCCGCTGCCCTCGCTCGAGGCTCCAAATTGGAATCGGCGCATGAAGTGTTGAATTTTGAGTTCGCTGGAATTCCAGCTTTGCCATGCCGCTTTGCCACTTTCCATCGGTTTTTAAACCTGACGATTGCTTTTTCCTTCCCGTGTTCCAAAAATTCCATTTTGGAAGAGATGTGAATGGCCCGCTTGTTTTAATTGTCAAGAGATGACTCCGAGATTTTGAAGAAGAAACATGTCTGCCCGGTGGCGTCGGCTTGGTAAAAGATATAATGCAATCGAGTAATACCGCGGTGGTAAAAATGTTTTCTCTTCTAACTATGTAGCGCCAATTTTAACTATGTTTTTAAGCATTAAAATATCTCTTAAATCTATCATTTGCTATAATCATATCTTTGTAGTAAATATAACTCTTCAAATATGTTTAATAAAAATAATTTAGTTATTTCAATATTGTTTCCTTCATTTGTCTTTAGCACATTTCCCTAGAATGTGCTGCTATTGATAGAGTACCTTTCTACTAGTAGGCGGGTGTCTAGTGGTATTTTTCTCGCTTAGGTTTTCGAGAACTCCTGGATATCCATCCTACAAACATTCTGAAACACAAAATGAATACGCAAAAATACAGGATAATTCCAAACAACTGCGTCAATTACAAATGGCTACTGTAGCTTCCTTTTAAACAGCGATAGAGGGAAAAACTTTAATACGACACCAGAAGCGAGCTTTAAATTTTATTGGCTTACCTAATAACTACTCTATAAGATTTCTCTCGGTCGATCGATGGGCGACATCCATGCAGTAGTGCGTTTGACGTCAGATACTTTACACTACGACAAACCCCTGAATCCAGAGATAAAAATATCCGGTTTGCAGTTTGGACGGGTATGCGTAGAAACTTTATTGAACAAAAAAAATTATCTCAAACAGAGTTTAAACATGGTCGAAATACATGTGAAAACTATAAAAAGAAAGTAAAATGAGTTATTTACAGGTGAAAAGAAAAACTTGTGAAGCAGAGACAATTTTAAGACAGCCCCAAAAGTCGACTGCTTTTAAAAACGTGTAGGAGGACTTATTAGGGTCCTTGGTATTGAACCTCTAGAGGGTCGGGATCCATCAGTCTTAGGACTGTGAAGCACGTTCGCAACCACTGATGTATGTTCTCCATGTAGCTATCTAAAGCTGGACATTCACGAGGAGGCTGTTGCAGGCCATCTGGAGTGCATTGCTTCACACTGTTCCGATTTTCAGCCCATCCATTTAGGTGGTTTCATTCATGGAGGCTCCATACGAAGCACACAACCGGTCACTTCCATCCCTTAGGTCTGCTATGTCTATCCCTCCTCCGTCTTTCCTAAGAGAGCATCACTCCCCCGTTTTTTAGTTTTCGGTCTTACGAGAGAGCTTCGCTTTCCTTCCCCATGATCGTATTTCAGTTTTGTGAACCACCGCGCCGAATGGAAAATCGGACTGGATGAAAATCCAACCTTTTCGACCCCACAAAGTCAATTCTTATAGAGTTTTGGAGCCAGGCGCTCCAAATGGCGTGGAACTGTGTCGCCGTGAATGCCCAGCTTAAATCTTTTGAAATTACTTCTTATATCTTCATTTAATTGAGATATGTCATAGTTTCTGTCTTAACACCTCCTTTGCATGAAACAGTCAACGAAACTGAAAATGCGCATAGATAATACTTGACACTGGCTGAACCCGCGCAGAGGTGTGTTATACTGTACAACAGAATAATAGAACACACATCTATGTTCTATTGTACGCACCATGCATTTTGTGCCAAATTCGCGTATTCTCGCTCCTGAAAATTCAGCTCGTTAAAAGTAAAGTGCGAGTCAACTGTCGTCAAGAAAGAAGTTTAGCCAAGTTAGCGATTCAACGCTCCAAGAAAATTCTCCAAGACCAAAAAAGGCTCAAGTGGTGCGTGCGTATAACGGAAAAGGACCCAATATACAATATCCACATGTTCACCTTGATTTATGTATTAACAAGATTTTCTCATTCGCTGATTTAAACTACACTATATATGCCCAAAAGTATCCGGGGACTTTCAGATTTTCACATTTTTTAGAATTTCTCCGGAAAGATTTAACTGACTGCCTTTAAACTTCGACCATGTGAACGATAGACTGTAACTCATATTTTACATTGACGATTCGGTCCTAAGGGAGACCGTCTACAAACTGATGAAGAAGAAAACGTTTCTGTCCCACCCAGTGGCGAATCCAGGGGAGGGGCTATCGGGCTGCAGATATCGCCCCCCCAGAGCTAAACCAAAATTATTGATTTAATTTAAAATCACTACAACTGTTTGATCTTAATTTTCATTTTAAAAGAATAGTAATAAAATCGTGACAGCATTGCTTTCTGACTTGACAGGCTCGAAAATTTTCCTACTTTTCTAGTCATTCCACTTGCACTTGTAGCATTGGCGCGGTCGAAAATATTTTTTGGTCAGCTATTTCATTGTATTTTTTATTAAATTATCGAAAGTATTGCAGTGTTCTTTATTATTCTTATAGTCAGGAGAGAAAAGCCTGTAAAGTTAAAGTGTTTTGGTTTATATAAGCCATGAGGTTTGACAATCGTCACTACGATACAAAATTTTTATGACCTCAGCCCCCTCCAGACCCGAATCCTGGATTCGCCACTGGTCCCACCCCGCTTCACAGAATACTGATAACAAGATGAAACTTTCAGAAATGGTTATGTTTAATGTGCATAATATTTACAGGAATATTCAGATACTCAGCACAAATATTTGGGGAGATCTAAAGGTTTTCTTAAAAAATCAAAAATTTTCCTACCTGTTTTTTGTTCATAACATGCAGTCTTTTCTCTTATATTAAACGAAACTTACAGAAAAAAATGACAATATATGTTAGAGAATCATTTTGTAAAAATTTGGAAAAAAAGTTTTGAATATTACAGGAAATATGAGCATTTTTAGTAAATAATGTTTTACTGCGCATGCGCGAAACATAGCGTAATTTTTCTTTCACAACTTTAAAGCCAGACATATAGGGCAACTTATATACAAAATTCAGTTCAATATCATTAGTATTCAGAAAGATATCGGCATTACAACGAGCAGAATTTTAGCTCCTGTCGAAGAGAAGCTCAAAGATGAGAGGTTGTAGACAAATTGATATTTTTTAAACTTATATCTTTGAATGGTTATATAGAATTGTATCGTGGCTAAAATTTGCTGAATACCCATGAATACTTATCAATTACGTGTATAACTTATATTCCAGTTAATTAGGCACTATAAATAACAAAAATTTTATTAGTTTAATTATATTTTACATGATTATTAACAAGTTACATATTGTTACAATTTTACGGCCAAACGATATTTTTAAATATATTTCTTTTATGGCCAAACGAATTTTTTTTATCTAATTAATTTCTTTTCTTACAATATTTTAATAATTCTACAAATATATTTTTATTATTCGTTACAAATATTACAAGTGTTCATGGGTATTCAGCAAATTCTAACCACTATACAATTCAATATAACTATTCAAAGATTTAAGTTTAAAAAATATCAATTTGTGTACAATCCCTCATTTTTTACTTTTTCTTCGACAGGAGCTAAAATTCTGCTCGTTGTAATGCTTATATCTTTCTGAATACTAATGATATTGAACTGAATTTTTTTATACAAGTTGCCCTATATATCTGGCTTTAAAGTTGTGAAGAAAAATTACGCTATGTTTCGCGCATGCGCAGTAAAACATTATTTACTAAAAATGCTCATATTTCCTGTAATAATCAAAACTTTTTTTCCAAATTTTTACAAAATGCTTCTCTAACATATTGTCATTTTTTCTGTAAGTTTCTTATAATTAACAGAAAACTTTGCATGTTATAAGCAAAAAACAGGTGAGAAAATTTGGGATTTTTTAAAGAAAACCTTTAGATCTTTCCAAATATTTGTGCTGAGTTTCCGAAAATTCTTGTAAATATTATGCACATTAAACATAACCATTTCTGAAAGTGTCATTTTGTTATCAGTATTCTGAGAAGCGGGTGGACCAAAAACGTTTTTGTTTCCATAAGTTTGTAGACGGTCCCCTAATCGCCTTCAGGACCGAATCTTCATTGTAAAATGTGAGTTATAGTCTATTCTTTGCATGGGCGAACTTTAAAGGCAGTCAGTAAAGACCTTTACGAAGAAATTCTAAAAAATGTGAAAACCTTAAAGTGACCGGATACTTTTGGCCATATAACGTATTTTGACGTTGATCTGAACGTCCTCTGACTCGCCTGAGCCCAAATGCTCCGTTGTTTTATCTTTAAAGTTTCCTTATGTTGTAAGAATATTGTGAACTAATACATCTTAAACTCATGTTTTTCCGAGAAAAAGTTGTTTTATATGGGAATAAATATACATGGTAGCAGGCTGTCTATGAAGTTACGGTTAACATGGAGGAGACTACCGATTTAGTTTTCTAAAAAAACTTATCGTTGCCATCGGCAAAAGATAAATTAACCTCTTTTATGCGCCACGTACTTTAGAGTTTTGTATATGGAGATGTTAGTGAAATGGACTACAGCTCGAATTTTGCCTGTGTGACCAAGGATAATCACATTGAGGAATTATGATATAGGTAAACAAAATTTTAAACTCCCTTCTGTATTGTGCTCAAATTCTTTCTTCCTATCGTTTTTCAGAAGGAAGTTATATTCATTTGTAATTGGGACAATTGTTTTAAAATTCCCTGCACTTTCGTGTAGAATTCAGCTTACCACAAAAGACTTATAAGTCTCCACAGTGACAAGAAATCCGTGAATCAAAATCTTCGTTTCGAGATTTGGATCGAAGTGACAATGGTCGAATTCTTCAGAGGTAGGTTCAATAAAGCAAGCATCTTTTGGGTTGCTGCGAGTGAAAAGGCTATATTGTATCGAATCATTGGTATTTGCAGGTGGAACGAAGACTTGCCTTGCGAGGTCTTCAGCGCTTCCAGGTACGGGTTTTACAAAAAAACCATCAAAACTCTGAGCACCTAAAAATGAATAGATACATGTTTTATAATTATATCTAATTAAAAATCGAACTGCTTCCCACATCTTGTATTAAATAGACTGCACCCTTTTTCCTGCACCACTTTGTCATCCTTTCATGTTACCTTTGGTAGATGATCAGTGGCGTGGCAGCATTTGGAAAGGGGCGGCGAAATCATACATGTCGGAAAATTGTTTTGTAGTTCAATCATTGTGTGCGTAAAAAAATAACTATTGCGGTTAATTCATATTTTTCGCCTTTTTTCGGTAAACTGCCAATGTGTGAAAGAAAGAGTGGCGGTGGACGAGCGATTTCGCAACCTATCTGCAGAGATCGAGAGCGTCAGACGACGAATTGCGTTATTCAATAATTTTTTTCCCCCTGGAGTATAATTTTTTTTTATTTTGAAGTTTATTTAACTTGTAAAGGAAGGGCGGCATATTATAAGTTCACCCCGGGCGGCATATTGTAAGTTCGCCCCGGGCGGCGTATTGCACGTTCGCACCTGCATCCCCTTGTTTAGAGCCATTTGGCTCCTTTCCGGTTTGGGTGGATGGAGGTGAATTTTATTTTTTAAGAAATGACAAAAACAAGTAACAGGTACAAAAACAAATATAAATGAAAAAGAAACATACACTGGACAGAACAACATAGAAAAAAATACAAAATAGAAAAAAGTACGTAGCGGGAATAAAAAACATAAGTAGCTGGAAGTGTGTGTCAGTCTGGGTGGATGAGTGCTCAATTATTATCCTCCACGATGAGATTGTTCTCATCACATATGAAACGCATTAGGAGTCGAAGTCGGGTTCTTGATAAGTTGTTCGTGAGAATGTTTTTCAACCACTGTAATTTAAGTGACACTGTTGGAGTTTGGAAATGCCAGAAGAGTATAAACCGACATTTTGTGGTATAGTGAATTGGATCTCGTTTTTCTTCGCACGAGCAGTTTTCATGTGTTTGAAGATTGAAGCGATGAAGGTATGAAGGGAAAGGCCTGTGTCCTGCAACGAACATTATCTCTTCTCTAAGTTCGCCCCGGGCGGCATACTGTATGTTCGCCCCGGGAGGCATATTGTAAGTTCGCGCCGGGCGGCATATTGTAAG
>BGPR01028475.1:0-19955 GCA_013235015.1 Araneus ventricosus | reverse complement strand
AAAAAAAACCTAAAAAAAAGGGGGTAAAATCCAAGATGACGACAAATTTTGAAATCCATTATCTTGGAAACTGTTAAAGCTAAAACAAAAATAAAAGCATGTGTTTGTAGGGAATTTTGCGCTCTTTAATTTGCTGATTACATGCAATTTGCAAATTTAATAGATTTCGAGATATTTAAGAGAAATTAAAAAAAGGGTATGAAATCAAAGATGGCGGCAACCTTTGAGACGCGTTATCTAGGAAACTATTAAAGCTGGAAGAAAAATAAAAGGATTCCTTCTGTAGGGAATTTTAAGCTCTTAAATTTATTAAATCATTTGTAATTTGAAAACTGAATATTTTTCTATATATTCGGGAAAAACTAAAAAAAGGTGAAATCCAAGATGGCGCCACGAACTCACCCCCATGGACCGGGGATATGTTCATAATAAGCCCCCACGAACATGTGTACCAATTTTCAAAGTATATAAGTTAATGTTTTTCAACCCCATTTTGGACCTTCGTTGACTGGACTATATGAACAGAATCGCGTTCCTTTTAGTAGTTAAATTGGATGATACTTCTTGAGATGAAAATCTATCAATATAATCACACTCAGATATGGAAGAAGAACCGGAATTTGGCTACATGTCAAGGAGATTCAGATAGCTTACGAGATCGTAAATTTCTCTTTATCTGTCTACAAGTTAGCCTCCACACTACTGCCTGCTTTTATGATTATTTGATATCAAATAGGAGTTATACCAGAATTAGTTTGTTTTTCCACTTCTGGAGATCTCATTGAATTATGAGTATTGCAAATTAGTACTAATATTTTCTTTCAGCATCTTTTTGTTGTTTATTTTGTGTATGCTTTTTTCCTCCGAGTGTTGGGAGACATTATGAATACCGATAATTTTGATAAATTATGGGATCTTCAAAGTATGGGACAGCCGTTACCTATATATATAAAAGAACAATTTTTTTTAGTATTATGTATGCATTCTTTTTTTTTCTTTTGTTCTTTACGCACGCCCAGACCTTTTGACTTAAGAGACCAAATTTAGCAAAGTGATGGACAAGTACAAGAGGGGAGCTGACGCTGCAGTAAATTTTAAAAAAAATTTAAATTAGATTTTTATTTATTTAATTTTAAGTGGTAAATTCGTTTTTCCCCCCAATTTTTGAGAATTTTATTTTTTCTTCATTATTTCATATACACTCGATTTCTGGTGTTATAAATTCTTGCATTTTTTCGTCTATGATGTTTTATTTTATTTCTTTATATATTGTTCTTTTTGAGCCATATTGAAGGAAGTTGGTTGGAATAAAAATTTTTTCTTTTGCAAACGATTCGATTCGTGAGATTATGCTTCGGTGTTTTAATTTATAAACATTAGTAAAAAATCGTTTTCTTACATTTTTCTGTTTTATTTTGCAACATATATTTTTATTGAGACTTTTTAACTTTTTTTTTTTAAGTTTATACTTTTAATCCGAAATGCCTTTAAAATTCGATACAGTAGAATTGTTCATTGTTAAGATGTATTAGTTACTTTATGGTGGTTTGTTTAAAAGTTTTAAATAAATGTTCTTTTTCAAACATTTTGCTTTTTATTCAAACCATACTGGCTTGAATGAAAACTTAGTATGGCGAATGAATACTTAATATGGCCAATGTGCAGGTGAATTTTTTTTCTATGGTTGATGGGCTACCTCTGAAAAATTCAGTGAAATTTTTTATAAAACCTGGAAATGTCAGGGAAACTCAAACAGCAAAAATGATGGCCACCCTGATAACTGCAGAACTATAATAGATATTCCTGATTCAATGTGATTAAAATATCTAATGAGAATTATATTCATAAACACTATGAAATGTCAGCAGCATTATCAAGAAAACATCTGTGTTTTTAAGCAACTTTATTATACATACATCCTAATAATACATAATTCCTAGTTTTAGGCAGCTAAAATGCAATAATAATTTAATTTTTTCCGCAAAAAATGTGTGGAGGGGTGACCCCCCCTCAAGTCACCACCACTGATGTGAACTAGGTTAAGATGGCCAAAAATGAAATTTTTTTTTGAATTTAGATTTTGAAGCAATCCTGAATCAAAATTCTAGTTGTTATATCTTATGTTTTAGAAATAATATGCATAATCAAGAAACAAATAAAATAAATTCATAAGATATTAAAATAAATTCATAAAATATTTTTTCAAAGACATTAAAAAATTGTGTAGTTTTTTTAAATCTTACAGTGGAATTCTCAGTTGCACAGCATAATATAACACTTTGCTTCTTTAAAAACAGGTATAAATTTTGCTGCTGAGAATTTGAAATCTCTCATTTTAACTTTGGCTGTAATAAATCATGTGATTGATGTTGAAAAAGCAGTTGAACTTTCAAGATTAGAAACTGTTTTTCAGGTGAGTGGAAATAACCTTTAAAATATTCATTTCTTTCAAAAAAAATAAGCATAAATAACATTTTTTATGTATAATTTTAGATACAGAATTGGGGATCTGTTGAATGGTCACATAACGTCGATGAAGCCCAGTTGAAAGCAAGAGTTGCCGCAGGAGCATTATTTACTTATTTAAATGAAGGTTCATCAGATTTAATTGAAAAGAATGCATCAAAAAAGGTAATGAATATTATGCCAAATACTCAGAAAAATGTTTGAACAGTTAACAATTTTTCTTACCAGAAGGAAAATAATTAACATACACTGCATAATTTATTTTTCAATCACAGTTGTATATATCTATATAAACAAGTGAAAACAATTAAATAATTGATTAATAAATTTTTCTACTTCAACTCAGAATGTATTTGAAATTATTTTATTAATAAAATTGTTTTAAAATAACTTTAAAATGAAAAAGTCTGATATAAATATGCAACACTGGGCAGTATAGGGTTAAGCTTAAAATTCTAGTACACTCTTTTACTAATTGTGGGTTTTTTTTTTTTTTTGGTCTGTAACTATTACAGAAATTAAACTGAAATGAAGTCCTAACTATTCATTCAAAAAAAGTGAGGATAAAAACAAATGTATTCTAAAATATTGTACAGACAATAGGCATTTTTCTTTTATTCATTGCTTGAAAGAATCTTCTCACCTCATGATCAGAATAATTGCAGAATTTTACGCATCTATCCGAGTTTCCTCTTCAAGTAAAAATAACTAGCTGCACAGATTCTGTTATGATCTTTGTTAAACCTCTGTTTTAAAAACAGTAATGGATACTTTAGATTTTAAACTACTGGCAATTTTGCACTTCTAATAATAATAAAAAACATTATTAAAGGGGTAGAGAGAGAGTAACAGTGCCATTTCACTCTTTGTGGTTAGGTAGGATCAAAACTATTTCACCTTTAGCTTACCTTTTTTTATGCCTAGAGGGACATTTTCAACTGACCTTCAAAATACACCTCATCAAAATACAAGGAACTGTGATGAATTTCTGTGCAAACTTGGATTATTTTTTTTTTTGCCTTTTAAAATCCTGTGCCTCAAAGAGTTAAAATGGTATTAAAAAACCATTTTATACATAATCAAATCTTTAAAAATTATGACAGTAGTTGAACGTTAAGTTCAGTAAATTTCTTTCTTGGTATGTGTATTTTTGTTCTTTAGAACTATTTCCCAATGATATCAAATTTAGCTGTAAAAACAAAAATGTTTGGGTTTCCTATCACCGAACTATCAAATTTTAATCATACTTTATGGGGTAAGGTATGCCAGAGCAAAAAAGATACAAGACCCATCAAATTGGAAGATTCCATCGTTTGTGTAATTTTTTCTTTAGTTATTCTACAGCATAATGAAATACATTTAAAAAACTAGATTTTTTGATGATTTTCATGCAGGTAATATTTTAACCTTTTAAATTAGAACTGCCTAAGACATGATGAATACCAATGAAATGGAGTAAAAAAAAACCTACAATAACATGAATGAAGTTTTGAAAATGAAACCAAAACAAACAACAACAGCAAAAAAAAAAAAGAATTATTGATTTTGCATGTTTTATTTTTCTTTCCGCAGAATAAAATTGTAACAAATAACTGAAAACGAAGATAAGTTCAAAAAAGAGACAATGAAATTAGAAAGTTTGCTGCAAATGATGCCTTTAGAATTGAAATTGTCTAAAAATAATTTTCATGATTCTTGGAATAACTAACCGCTTTGCCCCCTAAAGTGGAGTAATAATTCAGTTAAGTTGACAAAATAAAATATTAGCATGTGGCTTAAAATAGTTAATAGGTGAAATTAGTTATTTTGAAATATTCAACAAAATGATTTCAAATTGAAGTTAGTGTACCAAATAAATTATTATTTTTGAAAAAAAAAATTAATTTTAAGATTTATAAGAATGATTTCTATAAACCAACTAAAATATTTTCGTGTATTTCCCTTTGGAGTGTAAATCCATGGATGACTTTGTGTACATACCCTTCAGCCCCCCCCCCCCCCCAGTGCCACACTGCCAGGAGGAACTTAATTTCATGACCTTGGAAGAAATATTTCCTCCTGTTTTCTTAGATCTGTGAAGCAAATCTGACAAATATAACAAAATTAGAATGTCAAATGCAGGAATTTTAGTTTTTAATTCTTAAAATTTTAAGAAAATAGACTAAATCTAAAATTCAGTAAATTATGTTAGACGTTCAAAACATATTTAATTAGAATGACAATTGTTTGTTCGTCTATCTGATGGTGCATCAATTTTTTTCTTTGATCACCAGAAACATTACTACAGACAAATATGTGTCAAAAATCATCCAAAAAAAAATTAAATGAAAATGTTCTACATGTAATTTTAAAATTCAGACTTCGAATCATCATCATGATGACTACCTGTGTATCAATGGCTGTAAGAGCAATAGATTCACCTGGACACCATAGACTTCCTTTTAAATGTATAGATTGAAATAGAAGAAATCACTGCTAGATTTTAGCTTTTTAAAGAAAATTTTATTTTAAAATATAACCACAAAATGTTGGTGTGTTGATATATTTTATCTTTCTTCTACAAAGTTATGATTACATATATGTTTAAAATGATTAAGCTTAATTTTTCCCATAAGTGATTAAATCTTCTTAAATTATTGTGGCATTATTAAATTATTATTTTAATAACAAAGTTGAAAAATGTTGATTACTTTAATAAGCTTCATGACTTTTTAAAAAAATTTCTGTGGTATTTACTTTTCAGATGAAAAATGCCTGCTAAATAGAAAATAGTCATAGGTGAGATCAAGTTACTGTAAAAAGCCATTTCAATAAATTTATTGATAATCAATATACACTTTGTCATGTGTTTATTTATCTATAAATGAAATTTGCTATGTCATTATAAAGTTTTTAACATAACAGTTCTTAATTATTGCTATCTAATAAGAGTATGATAAATGTGAATTTCTGATTACAAATGCATTTTTAAGCTTTTATTTAAAATATTTTGGATTTTTCTAACAGCCATGTTTTTTATTTGCAATACTTGTAATAAAAATGAATGGAAAAGCTTAAATATTATTACTATCTCCTCTCCAACCTAAAATTGGCTGCTCTTTGGTCACAAGAAAAGGCAATAATCTTTAAATAACATGAAATGGACTACTTACGAACAAGAATATATATATATTAATGTTCCATACATTATAATGAGTGCAATTCTTACAATAGGACGTCATTAGGTTCTTGTGGTAAATATTCACGATTCAAAAATAAGTTTTAAAATTGCCAATTTCAACAGTTTTTATCTGAACATTTCTTTATATTCAATATTAAATATTTGAAAACTGTAATGATTTTGGACACTCTTCAACCTTGTAGAACAAATAATGTGAATAACAGGTCATGAAAATATCCTCATTAACAATTTTCTGGGTTGTAAACCATTTCATGAACATGTCTTCATTTGTAACACTGGATTTTATAGGTAACTTAGTAGCTTTTATAGTCACAGAAAATCTGGAAGTGTATTGATTGGAAGTGTAAGATTGTCTACCAATGTTTTTTTATTGAAAACAAATGGAATATATAATGCAAATTTTTACATAATGAGCTAAATAATGACACATAATTATATGGTAATCACTACAACTAAAAGCATTATAAGTTTCACACTAGTAGATGACAAACTTTTCACCTGCCAGTGATCCATTCCTCTTCTTTAGGAACTTACAATGCTGAAAAGCAAACAAAATAAGAATTTTAATAATGGCAATTTAAAAAGAAATAGAACCTGAATGTTATAAAATATATAATAGAGTTCTCATTCCCCATCCTAAAGGCTTACAAGATGTATATAAAGCCTAATTTTATTTTCTGGTTTGCCATTTCCCCCCCCCCCTCTAAAAGAGTTAAATATATGACATTTGAATTCTAAAGATATGCTTTATCTTCTGCCATACTTGGTACCCACTGCACATTTAATTTTAGTTCCAGAATCAAATAATTTTTTTTCCTTAAACATTTTAAACCAAGAACATTTCAAAATTTTTGGCCATTTTAAATGTAGATCTATTTAACTAAAGGAAACCTAAGCAGACTGAGATGCAAATTACAGCTACACAGAAAATATTCTTATGTGAAAACATGCTTACACTATGTAAAAGTGCGAGTTTCAATATGGATTTTTTTTTTCCTAATAAAAAAACAATGGCAACTATGCAGAGTAGCACATCCCCAAAATAAAAATAATAAATGTTTTCAATTAAAATAGCATTCATTATTAGACATTCTTTGCTTATTTCAGAGCCTCAACTTAATCAGTGCAGTGGCAAACCAGAAACTGAGATAAAATAAGGGGAGGTGGAGATACACAAAATGTGTCATTTGAGCCCACCTCTATAAATAGGTGCCATCAGGACATCTTCATAAGTACTTCAGTTACTTGCCACGGTCCGACAAATTGCATCTGGCAGCTAATCCTACATTAAGACATGTTAATTCACTAACACAGAAATAAAACCTTTTTTTTTTTTTTAAAACCTAAATACTTTCCAATGAAATATGAGCTTACTTTGTTGATTTTCGCCTTTTCAGGATAAAACTAGTCACTTAGTTGGCATTTTTATTATGTACATAACCTGCAACTCTTGCTCACAAAGTATAAAATCATATGCACAATTGCAGTTTTTTTTTTTTTTTTGCTTTGGACTAGTAAAATTTATTGCAAAATAGTCCACTATTGCTTTATAAATAAATGTTGTGTAAGTTTAGCTATATCTACGTCAAATTACTCATATAATATTCTTTCTTTAAATCGTATATTAAAATTCTGTGTAATAAATGCTTAATATATTTAAGAAGTATTTATGACAAAAAAAAAAAAAAAAAAAACAGTTTACAAGTTCACGCTTTCTTAACCTACTTTAATATACTTGATGTAAGAAATTAATCTACACTTGAATAAGAAAAAATATTTGATTAGTCTTGGTAAAAATATTTTTGGATTGTTCTGTAATTTCCTGATGTATTTTTAAGGATGTATAAAATGGAAAAATAAAATAATTTTAAAATTATTAATTAAAGAGTCTTACAAACATAAATGATGCAATTGATCCTTCAATAAATAACATTATTTTGAAGAAATTCCTTGAATGTTTGGCTAGATTAGAAATTAAGTAAATTTTTCTAAGATAAAATTTCAACAACTCTTAATACAATAATAAGCACTTTTTTCCCTTCTAATAGGAAATAAAATTAGCAAAAAATGTTGCAAAGTAGTCAAATAAAAAGAAAGGAAGAAAACTGTACATCATTTACTTATTTAATGAAGTAAATTTTCAAATGAATTTAGAAGATACACACACAAGGAGCATGATATTTTAAGAAAATGCAATAAAGTCACACCTTTCTTACACTTTATATATGATAAATTCTTACTAAAACATGTTTCAAAAAACTTTTTGAAATTTTAAAAAATTAAAACCTTTTTTTTTTGTGAATGTCAAAAACACATAAGAGTATATAACTACTTAATGATGAAACATATCTTGTGAATAGAAGAAATTAAAGCAAATATTTCTCCATTCGCCACAAGTGGTAAAAAAAGAAATCACCTGTAATTTAAGGCTCCGGATATTGAAACAAGTAGAGTAGACACTATACCAACAGATGTTCCAGTAGCTGGACGCACCATTAGACAGAAATACACCTGTTAAACTGACTACAAGTGTTAGGGGAATTTAGCATAATGTTGTGTAAATGTGCCTCATTCTTTTACTCAAGACAGTTACTGAAGTTGAAATGGTGTCCAAGGAAAAGTCATTTGAAATCAAATGCCACTGAGTATAAGCCGTGAGAAGACTTAAAAAAGCAATTTTGACAATCTTTAATAACAAAGAAGTTTCTACTACATGCAATATGTTTACAGAAGATTTCACAAATTATAAACTTATTCCTTAAGAACACCATTAAACAAAGGCTCACACCCATCTTTAAGATGACTGCAGGTTATGTATTTAAATAATTTAATTAAACGAATTTTAATGATCTTTTAAACGATTGTTTTCTGAAGTATTATGCTAGGTACTTTATAGTAATACAATAAACACATCCCATTCCTCTTATTTCTCAATATTTATATAATTTTTAATATCAAATTCTAGCAAAAGTCTTAATTAGTCAGATTTAATAGTTCTTAATTGGTACATTTCAAGTCATAGGCATAATAAAACAGTAAAATATGAAAGTTACTATGATTATAATAATAGTTTAAACCGATCCCCTTTTTTAGTTCTACAATTTATTTATTTCCAAAATATTTAAATTTGTGAATTTTAGTTTGAAACAGATACTTTAAAACAGAATTTTAATTATGGAAACAAAAAAAGAAAAGAAAAGCTCTATGAATACTTTTTTTGAAGTTAGTATCATCGTTATCAATTAGATTAGAGATGGGTATAGTTAATGGGATATTATAATTATTTGTCTTGACTAAATACAAAGTTAGATTTTAATTATTTTCTCTTGTTTTAAGATTACCAAATTAATCAAAATTAAAAGATCACCAATTAATTACCAAAATATAACAGATTGTTACTTTAGGACATATCTGTCAGTATTGTTTTAATCTTAAATTTTCTTGTTTTTATTGTTTTAAAATAAAATTAATATGTCAATTTCATTTATTTCCCCCTCCAAATTTAAGTGCCAATGTTTTCATGTATTCCTAATTGAATACTATTTTGTAAGCTGAGAAACAATTAAGTTCAAACCAAATTCTCAAATTCACTAAAGATTTGATTTAAAATGTCAAACACAACTTTGAAGATCTAGATTTGCACCTTGTAGTATTTAAAATAACCTGCAGTATCTTTGATATCATTAGCATAGCTTAAACCAATAACCATTAATACATGTACAAAATCTAAAAGAAATTCTAATTACTATTTCTAAATTATGAATGAATTAATGCTATTGATTGATAAATTTAGTTTGGTTTAATAAATTCTTATTTACTCTTTTCCCTTTCTCGCGTTTAAAGGTCGCAAATACCTGAAAAGTGAACACGAAGGTCTGCCGAATTCAATATCTTGCTTTGAATCCAATCTTCTTACACACCTATGCATAACAGAAAGGATGAAGGAAATCAGCTTCACTAAGGGATCACCAGATGAAGAAAAAAATTTACTTACCTGTAAAAATGGACATTAGATCAGAGGTCAATCACCTGAGGAATGGCGTCCTTTACTATGGTCTTCTGATTTGGAAGTCCTTTCAGATGATTCACCATTTTCCTCTGAAATTTACATCAAACAATAATTAATAAGCTTTTGTCTCCCCTAAACATCTTAAAATTTAAGTATGTCCATAGTTTTAAAACAAAGAATACCGAAGCATCATTTATTCTTGCCACAGAGTTTTCGCACTTATAAAACCAGTGGAGTGACCTCCTCAAACTTTCTCTGATATGACCAGTAATGTGGTGTGGGTAAGCACCCAGTTGGTAGGTAAATATTTTTGGGTCGGCCCAAGCCTGGTTATTTTGAAAAAAAACATGAATGGTGATTTACAATGAAACATATAAAATTTATGAATTCAAAAAAATTATTTTGCAAAAAAAAGTATGATGTTACTTTACTGCTTGAGGTACTAACTTTATTTAAGCTTTGAGTACAAATCTTACTATAGATATCAACTTTCACTACACCTCTGGTTAATCACAGGAGTCCATCTGGAGATATCAAAAGAAGTTTGTTTTGGGATTGCCATAATTTCAAGCGGCGTGTTTTGGGCTCGCTTCAATTTCCACCAAGGTCAACGGCAACCATACCACTTGAGGTAAAATAATGCGAAGCTTCACCAACACACATGTAATGTGCATTTGAACTAAATATGCAATTTGAACACCTGTTTTTCAACTGATTGAGATGAAAATTGGGCACAGATCTATAATTAATGTTAGCATCCCGATATCAAGTTTTATTTAATCTAAGTCAAAGGGCTTATGAGATACAGTATGCGATTATACACACCGACAGACAGTCAACCCATTGGCGGATTTGGCAAAAATTTTATATGGACCTACATTCATGATGATAAAACTGTGTACCAAATTTTATCCATCTAGCTATTCAAGTTTTGAGTTATAGTGTTCAATGACTTTTGGACATACAGACTTCCCGTTGATTTTGTCCAAAATTTGAAGAAACCTGCTAAATTATGTTTAAGACCACATACCAAATTTCATCCTCGTCTAATAGTTTTCAAGTTTGTTCTTACAGACAGACATATGTAAAATTGTGTTTTCGGACTCCAGAGGTCTAAAAGGGAGATCCACAAATCTCGAGTTCGAATTTTTTGATTAATTACAATTTCTCTTTGTATACGAAAGTAAAAAAAATAGTCTTGAAAAATTTTCGAAATTCTACCACTGTTGTTTTAAAATGAATGAATTGGAGTTTTTAGAATTGAGCCCTTCAAAAAAGATGAACAGGAGTTTCAGGTGGCAAACGATCTGCACAATTCTCAGCCTATGAGGTGTAGAGTTGTGGTAAAGCATAAGAAAAAATTGCTTAAATTTTTAATCCTGATATGTTTGTTTATCCAAAACAAAAAGCATGTCTCCATTAACGGCAATGACTTATTCTTCATTGCAGGAATGTTTAATAATATGACTTTCTTATTCTTTTAATTACTCTAACTGTAGGGGTGACTAGAAACACCACAATTTATATTTTTGTATAAAATAATTGGCTGGACCTAAAACCCAATAATTTAAAGGAGGACAGACATCCTTATTAAAAAAATATTTTGATATTTTTACCAATACTTTCAGTTTCTACTTTTGAAGTGAAAACTGTTTTATTAATCCCATATTACAGCACTCATTTCCATATGATGTACCATTTTATTCATTTACTTTTTTAAAAAAAATATATTTCAATAAAGATTCTTTCTCTGGAATAAATTAGAAAATTGTGATAAGTAGAAAAATAATTTTCAACATAATTATATTTTCTATTAAGAAATAAAATATAATTATTTCAAAAATTAAAATACTGTTTTATTGTAATTATCTTTGATAAGCATGCATACAAGCTTGATTAAAACCAAATTAAAAAAAAAAAATACTTAATGATAATCTTCTGTGCTCCGCTTCTCTTTTCATGTTTTTCTTCTATCCTTATCCCTTCCACGTCACTAGAGCGGACCTGGATCTTTTGAATGGTGACCACTTTCTCTCGAGGCTGATTATGTCTTTTCGTCTGAGCTTTCACTTCTTGGTGACCTGAAGTAAAATTATAAAATGCTTTCTGCAAATGGAGGGGAAAAGATAACGCTCTGAATGCAATCAGGTTTAATTAAAACAATTCTAAATTATAAAATATTTCCTATGCTGTTTAATAGAAAGAATTCCTCACCTCTTATGTCTTTACTCTTACTGTGGAATCTCTATCTTTAATCTCCTGCTTCGATCGAATCGTCTGCTATGGCACGTTTCTACTTGCTACGCTCTTCTGGCCTATCTCGTGTCTTTCAGATATCGCCGGCGATCATCTCGCCTCCTTCTTCTCTCCTACTCGACTCTTGCCCTCGATGATCTATGCCAGCCTTTCTCTCTCTGTCACGTAGCTTTTCTCTTTCTCTGCTCTCTCTTTTCTGTTTGTTCATAATGAAAGCACATCCAGATTTTAAATGTTTTAATAACACAACGAGATTTGTTTCACGAGGTACTGTACTAAGGGCCTGCAATGAATTAAAAAACCTTGGGTTATATGGAAACATTAGGAAAAAAATCCAAAGATAGTTTAAGAGAGATTTATAAGACATGATTATCCAAATATCTAATAGAAAAAAGCAAGTTTATTGAATTTTAATAAACATTTTGCTTTATATACAATATATAAATTCATGTTTTCAAAATAAATCTACAATTCTTGGAGGAATATAAAAAAGTGTAAACCCCTTTATTCTAATAATGTATTCTTGAATTATATTTTCTATTTTTTTTGAAAATACTGATTTATTCTTATTTGTTTATAAAATTTCTATTTAATTTTGTAAAGTTTAGCAGCTCATTAAGTAAAACAAAGTAGATTGATAAATAGAAACTAAGATTCTACAGCTGTGTTCCACTCTTCAGTATTCTAAGTAGACTAATTCAATCAAGACAAAAGTTTTTAGCAAAACATTAATAAAATGTTACCTCTGTGTTATGAAGAGTCTTACACAGTAGAGTATAATAATTACCTGATTTCACATATGTAGATGAAATTCACACATTTTTTTAAAAATTTAATATCTTACATTGTTCTTTTATTATTAAATTTACAAGATCCATTTTTTAAATAATTTTGGTGACGGCTTGTAATGACGAGCCACAAGCATTGTGCAGAAATAAGTAAAATAGATGCTTTTTAAAAGGAAATGCTCTAGTAAAAGCTGCTGAGTTTACTTAAATCTAAGCAATTGTTCATATCAAAACTGAAAAATAAATAAAATGCCACAAAAAATCTTTATCGCCACTCAGTATTTCATCATCAACAGCCTTTAAACGCAGCATATATTCAATATGCTGTTTTCCCATTATGATCGTCGACACGCTGCTGAGCATCACCAACAATAAGAAATGCACCACAAACCTCACAAACTTCCATCTGTTTTTCTTGTGCTGGCAATTTCTGCAGTCTAAATTTTATGGGAGAAAAAGATTTTAAAATTACAACAATTCTAAAGCAGCATTTTTCTATTTTAGGATAAACTGTATAAATAGCTCAGCACAACTGTTGCAAATTCAAGAAAAATCATAAAAAATTATAGGGTAAATGATGATTTTTAAAAAACATTTGTTATGAAGAACATTAATTTCAAAAGTATCTCTGTTTTAAATATCTCGCTTTTTGTCCCATATTTAAAGCATGAGTCTCAGAAAAAGCTACTGAAGCTTTGTTAGAATCGAGATTGTTATTGGTATTGAGAATAAAAATAATACATACTACTCTTCTACAGGACTTTACTTCATTTGGAAAATTTTATTTTTCTAACTGGATATTATTCCATAATCAATGTTTAGCTAATTAATGTACATTTGGATTATTTCAAGCAACAATCTTTGAGAGACTATACATTCCCATCAAATAATAAATATCAACCTCTACAGAATAGGTAGCAAAGAAGAATATTATTTTGAAATGACAGTACTTGGTTAATCATAAAAGAACTATAGCTCACATACAACTAGCTTCAAGAAACTTTATACTTAACATGTGATTTTGACTGAGAAGCGCTCTTTTCAACTTTATATTTTGATCCCGTTAAAAGAAATATGAACTTTTCCCATCACAGAGATCCAAAATCTGGATTCAGCAATGTAACATACTTTTTAAACTCTATAACAGAAAATTTTTATTAGCAGGAAATAGCATACACTTGTCATTGCAATTCTAGAAGTATCACAGATATTTAATTTTGTACTGCCATTACTTTTCTTAATCACCCAAAAGTTAGAATTTTACACATAATAAACAGTATAAACTTATGCTTAATTCCGACAACAGAATTTTGTACATCATAAACTCAAATGGTTATCAGAATTCATGTCATGTCAAGGGCTTGATAAAAATAGAAGTGAGAAAATAATATTCAAAATGCAGCTATTAGAAAACGAAGTATTTTTTTCCCATACAAGTCAGAATGTTTTAATAGTAGTGATTAAACATTTTTTATAATAAAAATGCAAAGAATCAGGTTTATACTCATCTTTACTATCATCTTTCTTAAGAATATACTTATTGAGTTTATGAATAAGTAGATTTTAAAATCAAATATGAGTTATTCATGAATTTTTGTACACTGTTCAACTATATATCGAAAATAATTCATATCAATTAACACTTAAATTAATAACTTGATATATACCTGATACCAGTGGTTTGCTTCAGAAGCTTTCTTAAGGGCAGCACGTTCTTCTTCAAGCTGTTCACACAGTTTCATGATACCTTGTGCTTCTTCAACTTTACCTTCACAACCTAAATTTTCAACCTAATAAAAAAAAAGGTTAAAAAAATTAATAAATACATCTTATAGAATTTAAAACTTTGAAGAATATTTGCATATAAAGAGAAACATGGTAATGGAACAAAACATGCATGCTCATATATGAAAAAGAATCTAGAGAAATTAGATGCAAATTTTTCCATTATGCTTCTTTATCATTAAATTACAGAAAATATTCGGACATCTTTTAAATATATATTCTGTCATTTAATATTTAATAATAAATTAAAATGGCTATGGAATCTTATTAAAAAACTAGAAAATCACCCGTCATGGTTTGACGGGTGCAAATTGCTTCTTCATTCGAGATATTTCCCTTCAAATTTGACGTGCTTAAATACATATATATGCGAGAGAAATGTTTAACATTGATTGAAAACAAATAACATAAACATATGTTTTATGACAAGAAATTTTTTTTTTATTACATATTATTTAAATATTTCCAAAAAACCTCTTGGTAAACAACATTCCGTGTGAAGTATTTTTCGTTGTTTAATAATTTTAGTGTACTTAAGATGTCTTTGTGTAAATTTTAACGTGACTGGAAATCCTAGACCTTGAAAGTGCAACATAGAGTTGTCCATGTGAAAAGACAGGCTCATTGAGGTAAATTCCAACATGATTGAAAGTTTGCCCCTGCGATTTGTTTATAGTCATCCTGTAAGCTGGAATTAACGGGAACTGGCGGCGGTTGAGAACAAATGGTAGATTCACATCACTGGTGGCTAATTTAATTCTTGGCAAGAAAACAACATCGCCACGATTGCATTCAGATACAATTTGGCATCCAAACTATATCACGCGCATGATATACCACTGACGTAATTTACTACTTTCTATTAAAAAACGGAAATTAATTTGAAATATAGGATTAATATAATTTAAAATTTCTCGGGAACTATTGATCATAGCGAGATGAATTTTATATCAATCGATAGAAAATTTTATTTCACTATTTTAGAGCTATTAAATTTGAAATTAGAACAATAATTACTTTTAAAAATTTAAAATTACTGAAATTTAGATTCCCTAACAATGAAATAATGGTGTTTAACGTCTCGCAGTGCTATGGCATGAGTTTTATTGTTGGTGACATCAGAGTGTTACCGAAGGATCTGGGCTATTATAATACATAGATAAAAAAAAAGCAGTTTATAGTGTTTGGGACTAAGATGTGATATTATGTTGGTTTTGGCCTAAAGACGGCCCCCCCCCCCTGCCAACCACCACCATCGATATTAGAATGGTGCAATGCAAATTTGGATTTAGAATTTTGATTATAGAAAGCATTCATGCCCAGTCAGGGTCTTTGATGTACTAAACAGGAGTTGCTAACTAACTAGGCACTAAACAGGTGTTACTGAACATCATATTTATGCAAAAAGGGGAGACCAGGAGGAAGTGAAATCATTCAATTTGAATATACACTTATACACACCCATTTATATGCAAAATTTAAAAGCTTCTTTATACTATCATAGGAAATTCAATTAGAAAAATAATATAAAGTACATAAAGTAAAACAAAAAAATTAAAATAGACTAATACCTGAACTAAAAGTCCATTGATTCTTTCTGTTAAAACATTGATTTTTTCATCATTATTCTTGACTTGTGATGGCTGAGGAAACCGAAACCTGAAACATTTTAATACAAATTTCAGTTTTAAAATAATTAAAACTAAGATTATGAAATTTTATTTAAAAAAAAACCCCCAAGTTTAAAGCTTACATTTGATTCTTTATTACTGAGAGCTAATCTAGCTCTAGCCCGTCTTATACGTTTTTCAACATCCGAGAGCATGCTTTGACAGAAACGTAAAAAATCCTCTTCATAGCCCATCTTTTCAAAGCGAGAGCTTTTTTCATACCTGTAAAAAAAACAAAAATATTAATAAATAAAATCGGGAAGATATAACAACGCACAGAGTATCCAAAAAATATATTCTGAAATTTAAGACCATTAACTTTAGTAACAAATGTCACACAGTAAACAATATTGTTTTTTATTCTAATTTCATGAATAATGCCAGAAATGAAAGAACGAAGTAATGGAGAAAATGAAAAATCCATTTTCTGAAAAAATTAAAACTCATGAGTTACATATATATTTTTAAACTGCATAATTTTATACTATTTACTTAAATTTAATAACAAAATTACACTACTTACTCTTTCTTAAGCCTTTCATCGTGTATTTTAGGACAGACACCTAAATCAGCTTTTGTGTTTACAAATAAGTCATTAGGACAGAACTTTACAAGAAAATGCTTGCAGACCTAAAAAGAAAAATAATTTTCATAAACTACCTCATTTGCCATAGCTAAAAAATAAACATTTATATCTATAACAATCTATTCAAATATGTTTTAAAATTTAATTCTGATATACACATAACATTTCATTACAGTTGCAAATAAAAAAATATGACAATGACATGAAATATAATAAACCTGTGATAAATTATTGCAGATAAATAATTTATAATCAATTTCTTATTCAGAATCTTGCAAATGATAAATTAAATCTTGTACAGGGCTTCTAAACTACTCATTGTAGATGATGGAAAGTAAATTTACATAAAATATTCCATTTGTGAGAAGAAAAGAGGAAAAAAAAAAATTCTCCTCTTTTCTATTAGCTGGGTAAAAGCCAAATGACTACAATATAATGAAATATATCTGTATATAATAAAAGCAATCTCAAATTGCGAAGCTTGCGGTTTCGTGCCACCTTTGTGGTGTAAAGCTGTTGTACCTGGTGCATTTGCAGTCTTTGCATTAACAGTAAATACAAATAATTTTTTGGTAAAAAAAAAAAAAAATTCTGCTTAGAAATAACTGCTGCAAAACTCATTAACCCTCTGTTAGTCACGCAGAGTACAGGTGTCCCCCAGTAATTTTCAAAACGCTGCACTTTAAATTCTATTCATTGTTTAGAGATCAAATTTTCAGTACCTACTCTTGAAATACTCAGGAACACAATATGGCACAGTCATTCAAGTTCAAAAGATTAGTGCACCGGAGATAAGAGAACAGACACATGGGGGACAGGTGCACCCCGCACACCTAAACATGTAACACAAATTCGCAGTTGATCGTTCCTCTTCTTTCACTAGTTCTGTAGCAATGTTTACTTTCTTAACGACTTATTATACTTCCTGTGTTACATTCTGGCACTTTATTTCGCTTGATTTTTTCAAATATACAATAAATTTCATTCTAAAAACTAAGAGAACTAGTTTAACAGCAGATTCCGTGGGTAACAGAAAGCTGATTTTTACAACAAAATCAGACTTCATCAGGTTGTAAATTGGAAAAAAAAAAAAAGAACCCTACTTTTTTCAAACAACTGAAAATCACACCTTTATACTCTTCATTAAGTTATATGAAAATTGCAAAATTTGGTAGTTTACAATAAATAACTTTTTTTAAAAACTGAAATATTAAAGTAGGTAACGGAAGGAAATTTTTCCTACCTGAGCATTTTGCTTACACAATTAACTTTAAAGTGCAGTTAAACTATTTTAAGAAATTTTTTAAAAAAAATTAGAGCATCTTAAGGAGGGCTCACTCATTGAAAATTAAGAGAATTTTTGTGAAAATAATTATATTTAGTATCAAAAATAGATATTTTAAACTAGTAACGGAAGGACAAAAATAACCTAGAACAAAATATAAGTTAAAAAAAGCTTGATTTATTTCAAATGTGTTTGAAAATCATAAGACTTATTCATCAACAGGCATGACAAATTTAAACTTGAATCTGCATCTCAGTCTAGTGCCAGAACCATCCGTAATTATCTCAGGTTCGGACAATTTTTTGATTATTTTTTCAGTGTCAATCCAACATTTGTCCTCTTTTTCAGGAAAAATATAAATTAAACCTTCAGAATCTTGTTTTCACAATTAAGGTCCTGGTTGATTTTCTTCCTTAGCTCCTTTAGTTTTTTTTGCATTTTTTTCTTGCAACTCCAGCAATTTTTAATTTTTTGGAGCTAAAGTCATACATTGCTCTTTTTTCGTTTCCTGTCTTTTTCTTTCATTTGCTGATGCAATCCTTTAGCTTTCACTCCTTCCCTATAAAGTCTCTGTTTTTCAGCCGGAGTTAAAGACAATAGTAATATTTAAGATGTCTGTTCACAAATCATCAATGAGAATTAATATACTTATATTACAAAACTATGAAAAATTTAACTATATCAAAACACAGTTGCATGCATTAGTTATCAAAATCTAAAAGTCTGCTAATGTTTAAAAAAGGATAAAACAGAATGAGTAAGAAACACGTACAGAAAAAGCAAACAAACATGTGTTATTTTTCTTTACATATTAACAGTTAAGGCCAAGGATAAGTTAGTAACTATTACAGATACAGTTAGAATTTATTAGCTAACTATTTGCAAAGCATTGATATAGATAACTAATAATTAAAGAATTTAGTAAGAATGTGGTTAAACTTGTTGTGTATGTTACCAGATTATTCTTATAAATATTTATTTTTTAATGGGAGCACACACAATCATAATTTGTAAGATAATTATAAAATAACTTCTCATTTTAAACATAGCGTAAAATATATGTTTATATTAATAATACTATAAAAGTTAAGTTAAAATGAGCTTAACTATGACTGTCCTTCTATTACCATGATTTATGTCCTTCCGTTACCATAAAAAAAACTCCTAAAATTAGATTTTTGAAAAATTGTGACTGTGTCTAATTATTAAGGGTCATAAACCTGCATTGAACTGAAAAACTTAAAATTGTTGACCCAGTGTGGTCTGAGTGAGATAGTTGATATGCACTATTTTGGTAACAGAAGTACATGTTCAATTTGAATAATTAATATACTATTTTTCTGGTAATTTTTTTTGGATTAATTAAATGAAAGAAAAGCTTAATAGAACACTTAAAGTATAATAATTGACCTATTTATTAAACTTTTATAAAATAATTAAATAATTTATATGTTGAATTAAAATTAAGATAATCAGACCTACAAATGAATGAAGTAAAAGAGTAACTTTGAGCACAGTTTTTGAAAGATAAATTCAGGCAAACTCTAAAAGTTCACCTATTTCTGTTATGTATTGCAAGTGGCCAAATATTATTTTTTAAAATTTAAGTGCCATGTCCCCTTTTTTACGGAATTCACCTCTAAACTAATTTATGTCAATGCAATTAATTTAAATAAATGGGAATTGTTAAAAGAATTTTCACCATAAAAGAAGCAAGAAGTCATAATTTTTTTGCAAAGTACTTTTCAGTTTCTATTGACGACAAATAATAATAATAATAAAAAAAAATTTTAATGTTGCATTTTATTGCATGACAAAAGGAGTTCATATTATAGTTCAGATATAGTGGGAAAATGATATCTTAAATAATATTTGTCATTGGATTATGATTTTTTCTTCCAATCTTTGAAACAACTCCACAATTAATGC